>JAASFF010000860.1:0-129314 GCA_013365195.1 Cercospora citrullina
GTGCTGCTTACTCTAGCTAAAAGAGGTAGACCGGCGTATAAGAATTATCTATCTATCTATTAATTATTAAGAACTTCTAGCGTATACTAAAATAACGAGTTAAATAATATAAGTATATAACGATTAAGAGCCTTAAGAAGGCTATTAAAGTAGAATAGAGGTATATATAATAGTATAAGATAGAATAGGTAAATAATTAAGTACTTAGTATAAAGAAACGAGTCTATATTTATTTAGTACGTAAAGGATTATATATAGGCGTCTAAGTTTATAGCTAGAGTGCTAAACACCTTCAGAATCAAGCCTTGTTATACCTTCCAAAACGACAATGTTGTCAGGTCTTCCAATGTCGCAGAATCATCAAGTTACTAGCAAATTAGTATGAGAAGGGATGTGCCGAGGACTGCCAAGCCCGCGGGGTGCAAAGTAAGATTACACCAGCCCTCGAACGCGCATCTCAAACTTTTTGACGCGGCGGCTGTCGCAACTCTGCACCACCTTCATCACCCATCGAATAGGCACTCCTGCTGCCACCAAGATGAAGGGCAAACGCAGCAAGACCTACCGGAAATTGATGCAAAAGTACCAGCTCACCTTCGACTTCCGCGAACCCTACCAAGTCCTGCTCGACGCCGATCTCATCAAAGATGCTGCGCGATTCAAAATGTCGCTGGGCAAGATGCTCGAATCCACCCTGCACGGCGAGATCAAACCCATGATTACTCAGTGCTGTATCAGACATCTTTACACATCGCCTGACGACCCACTAAAAGCATCGTGCATCGAAGTCGCAAAGCAGGCCGAGAGGCGAAGATGTGGGCATCACGAACTTCCAGAACCACTGAGCGCCTTGGAGTGCATGAACAGTGTGGTGGATCCGAAGGGAAGTGGCTTCAACAAGCACCGCTACGTGGTGGCCAGTCAGGACGACCAGTTACGGAGAAAAATGAGGACCATCGTAGGAGTGCCGCTGGTGTACATCAAGAGAAGCGTGATGATTCTTGAGCCGATGGCTGATGTGAGCGAGGGCGTGAGGGAGAAGGAAGAGAAGGCGAAAGTGAAGGCAGGCTTGAGTGGGAGGAGAACTGCAGGCAACCCCACTCCCGGCGAAAAGAGGAAGAGGGAGGAGAACGATGACGAGGACAGTGAAGAGGACGAAACGCGAGGGCCAGAGTCTGCACAGAAAAAAAAGCAAAAGCGAAAAGGACCGAAAGGCCCAAATCCACTGTCTGTCAAGAAACCAAAGAAGGAGGCACAGCCAAATACATCCCAGAAGCAGGCTAGCGACGAGAGAGCGGTGCTACAGAAGATGGCGGAAAGCGACCCTCAGGCAGCGGAGAAGGTGGGTATGCACATCGCAGCAGATGGGAACTCAGAAGCTCCCAAAAAGCGCAAACGCAAGAGAAAGCCCAAGGAGGTTGCAGATCATGGCGGTGTAGCATTAGGAACGATGGACGCCGGCGACGATAGTGACTGAAGAAGTCGTACGAAGTGCTCTCATGCACCTAATCTCTGGGGGGCCACATCGCTCACACAAGCATACCGAGAACAACCACACGCTTCATTCGGAACCCACTTCGACAAGAAATAGCCCGATTCGTCTTCGGCAGTCGAGGTGAGCTCTTCCTGCGCGGATGCCAGATTCTCGAGAGATGCTGGCCAACTGGTAGTGCGAGTGAAGTGCAATCGCAGCCATTGCCCAGGCCATCGGTAAACGTCGCACAGAAGCTATCGTATGCCTGCGGTCGAAGCTGCAAAGTACTTGCAGCCATCGAACTGTTGTGCGCTCTTGCGGCAGCAAGTCAGCCTCACTCGAAGGTCGAGCAAGAGCTCCTGCAGCACACTGTGACAGCATTGCGGACCAGCCTCCTAGCTATGTATAGTGTACGGCCAAGGCGATTCGGATGCCAGATCCGGTCTTAGGTGGTGCCACGACGACGCCCCGAGAAAATAGTGGACGTTGATCATTGCCTATTGACGACAATGCGCGGGGGAACTCGTCGATGTTCCTTCGGTCCAGCGTGCACTTTCACCGTTCCACGAAATCATTTTCCTGGGATCGTCAGATGCTTGCCATATACGAATCTGAAGACGAACGTTGCGTTGTGCTCAGTGCACTTCCGATGCAAGCCTGACTTTCTTGTACCACTTCCCCTCCTACGTGACCTTTGCCCAGCTCTTTCGTTGCTTTCAAGCAGTTCTCTTTCCTTCCTTTGTTCGCAATACACTATCAATATGACCGGTCACGACAGTAGGCTCCCTGCAGGCTACACATGGCGTTCTTCAATATGGTTCATCATGGCGTGCATCGCAACTGCACTTTTCCTGGGTATCATGAATAGCAAGATGTAACAGATACACGACACTGCTCACAAATGCTACAGACAACTTTCTCTACAGCTACATTATCCCTATACTACCTGTGATGCTCGAACGACGGCTCCACGTCGACGAATCGGAAACGCAGTCTGCTACATCCCTTGTTCTCTCCGTCCACGCCTCTGTTGCAATGGTGACAGGCCCATTCGTCGGACACTTTGCGGATCAGGTTCCAAGTCGGAAGCTCTCGCTACTTGTTGCCCTTGGAGTGCAGTTGGTTGGGACGATCATTATCATAGTATCGTTGTCGGGTAAGAAGAGCAGTGCACAACTTGCGAAGCAATAACCTCTCTTACCCGGTGTCTACAGTTCCGGTTCTGGTCGTCGGACGATCGATCCAAGCTATTGGTGGCAACGCAGCATGGATAGTCGGATTGGCCACTCTTGCTGAAACTGTCGGAAAGGAGAATACGGGCAAAGCTCTAGGAGCAGTGTCGTCGTTCTTTACTTCGGGTAGCATGTTCGGATCGATGACTTCTGGATTCTTGCTACACTATGTTGGATATTGGGCCACATGGGCCGTGGCGATTGCTGCACTCGTTGTCGACATGATCATGCGGGCAGTCATGATCGAGAATAAGAAGAATGGTGGACACAGGTCTACACCTGACACTTCTCCCGGCGAAATTGAAGCAGCACAGCCGAACAACACCGGAGAAGGCGGAGAAGAGCAAGCCAACGAGCAGACTGCTCTCCTCGGATCTGATGCTTCCTCCGATACGGAGTACCAATCCTTCCTCATGCCCCAAGCTCCCAACGCTGGCGACGACGATGACGATCCCAAACTATACAACTCTACCAACAACTCCCGTCCCGACTTTCCCTGGTCCTCCCCTTCGTCATCCCCTCGGAGATCAGCATCCACTCCATCCCCTCCTCGCACCCCAGGAAATCTCTACAAATTCATTCTTACCAATCCTCGCGCCCTCACGGCGCTAGCAGCTCACGCTACCTCAGCCATAATTACCACCAGCATCGACACAACGCTTCCTCTCCACGCTCAACGAACCTTCGACTGGAACTCCGCGCAGATCAGTCTCATGTTCCTCCTCCTGCAACTCCCATCTCTCATCCTCGCAACTTTCATGGGAATGCTCAAAGACCGAATCGGCGCAAAACATCTTACCAGTTTCGGCTTCCTGGCTCAATCCGCATCTCTTTGGATTCTGGGTGCCGCGACGCAGGATAGTGAGGTTGGTGGAATGGTAGATGTAGTTTTGGGGAAAGAGATGAGAGAGAAGTACGCGGAGAAAATCACTTTGGTGGCTTTGGTAGCAATGGGAATCTTCAGGGCGTTTACGAGTGGAAGTGCGCTTCTGGAGATTACAAGTGAGTTGTTCCATCATGTTTCCCCGAAGCTTCAATAAGAGCGCGAAGTTATCTAAAATGATTCGATTTGTGAAGTCCTCCCGCTGACCTATTGACTCAAGATGTCATGAAATCTTTCCAACCTTCAGTGGCCAACTTGGCCACTTCTTCATCCTCACACCCCGGAGACGATAGTACTGGCGGTGAAGCAGCAACTAAGAAGCCCAACAACAAGATGTCCTCTGCGTTTTCTGTCACGAACTTCACCTGGAACCTGGGAATGCTCCTCGGACCCATCATTTCGGGTGTCTTGGTGGAGAAAGTGGGATATTACTATATGAACACGGGCATAGGTACGTCGCTTTCCTTCTCCGCGCCTGTTTATCATGGGCTGTAGATATGCAGGTTGGTAGAGTCGATGACTGACACTGAATTCACACAGGCGGGATATCGACTGTCGTTGGAATATTGTCTGGTATTTTCATGGGAGGAATGAAGCAAAAGTAGTATCATGGATCAACTATACGCATTGTTTGGAGCGTTTATCGTTTTCGTTGCGAAAAAGCGACGTAGAGCGTTGGGATCCGGCTTCACAAAGAATGACGAATCTTGAGAAGATTCGTGCACAAGGAGCATAGTAAAGGCTGTTGCGAACAACAAATCAACGAAACTCCCAAATGTCTGCACATCGCGTTTCCATTACTCATATCGGCCAAGGTTCAGGAAGCTCAGGAACAGGAAACAATACAATATATCCTTAGGATACAACTTTACTTTTGTCGGTTCGCTAATCTTACAATTCATCATGTTCTTCCGCAGCATCGCTCTTTTTGCCCGCTGCCTCTCCTTGCTTCATGATCTTTTCATACTCCTCGTCGCTCACTTCCTCCATCTCGAATTGCATCCCCTCTGGCATCTGCGCCTTCAATTGCTCCTTCATCTTCTTCACTGCATCTGATTCCGGCTCAACATTATCTGGATCTGGCGCAGTCTCTTTCATTCTGACTTGATCCGGGTCCTCAATGACAACAGGTTCTGCAGGAAGTTCCGAAGCATCAACGACGAGACCTTCGGGAAGCTTCTTCTTCGGCGAATCACCCATGCGGATAGCATCGATCCAGTCCTCGATCTTGGATTGGTGGAAGTCGGCAGCGGTGTAATGGCGGACCCAGTCTCGCTTACCGTTGATAGCGATGATTTCGACCTTGTTCGAGGCGAGGTCCAGCTTGCTTCGTAAAGCAGGATTCTGAGAGTTGGCATGCGGGATCTGGTAGAAGGGGAAGAGTTTGCGTCCTTCGTATTTCTGTTGGATCTCGTTGAGGCTCTTAATGGCAAGGGTGGTGCTCTCTGATGATGTGTCTTCTGGAAGCAGGGCCAACACACATGTGCCGGCCTTGCCGTTAAGACATTTGTGCTGAAGTGCCAGAGGATCGGCGAGTGATGCGATAGGTGTAGCTTCTGGCTTGGGCGCAGCTGCTTTCGGAGTTGGCTTCGTCTCAGGCGTAGCAGTCTCGCCAGCTTCGCTCTCGGATGACTTCTGCGATGCGGATGATTTGGCAAACTTCGAAGAAGAGCTAGCGTCCTTCTTCTTGTCGGAGCTGGCGGACTTCGTCTTCTTTTCCGACTTTGGTGGGTCTGGGTTCGGCGTTGCGGCTTGCGACAGGAACTTGACAATCTTGTCCTTCTTCATGTCACCATCGTACGTGACTGGATCCTTACCATCTCCCGGGAGCAAGACAAGAGTAGGAAACTTCTCAACTTCGAAAGTTCCCACTGCTTCAGTCTCTTTGTCACGAATCTGAGCTACATCTATCCCACCAAGGAAGTCGACAGCCACAGCTTTGAGCATCGGGCTCACTGTGCCTTTATTGGTGAAAAGAATGGCCTTTGGACCTGTGCCTTCTGCCACCCACGCCGCATAGTCATAATCCTTCAGCCTCTTCACATGGTTGGGAATCTGTTCAATCACAGCATCCACAATCGCTTTTGCGCTTCGAGCGCCTTGGTAATCTTGAATGATTGGTCTTCCTGGCTTCTTGCCTGGCTTCGCGATCTTCAGAGTCGGGAAACCCTGAACGCCCATTTGGCTGCACAACTGCTTGTTTGGTTCCTCATCGCAGTTCACGGCCACGACTTTGGCCAGACCAGAAAGAGATTTGGCCGCTTTTTCGTACGCAGGTTTGAGATTTTGGCAATGTCCACACCATGGAGCGTAGAACTCGACGATACTCGTGTGATTCGACTTGTTGACTATGTTGTTGAAGGACTTGCCATCAGCTTGGATTACTGGTGACGATTTGTCGTAGAAGGCGTTAGTGGCGGGTAGCAACAATGACGCTGCCGCTAGGGCGAGAGGAAGTGAGTTGACCATGGTTCTAGGGAATGTGTTGTGAATTGTGTAGAACAATCAGTTCACAATTTGGTTTTCATGTTCCAAGAAGAGGTGTTCGTGTGTTCGTGTTCGATCCTGTCAAGGACAACTGTCGAAGTCGCCTGCCATTTCCACGAGGCTGGAATGAAGCTTCCCCCGCAGCTTCAATGCAGGGGCCACCTGCTATTTCTGGGATCGCCTTGCACGTGGCATTGCCGAACGCCGCAATCACAATCGTGGAAGCGGTCATTCACTCTTTCACATGCAATGAGCTTGTGGTGATCCGACCTGAGGATATTCAGTGTACTCCTCAGCTGAAGACAAGGATACGAATCGGACTACGCGCCCCACCGACGACAACAACATGGCCGCCGCGTTACCACCGAAGCTCAAGGCTGCCGCACCAGATGTCGGACGATTTGCGACAAGAGCTGCTCAGCTGGAGAAGTTCAGGCCGATTGTGGCATACTGGTGTATGTGAGACCTCAAGGAGTGATATCGGCTAGGCTGACCGGAACCAGGCGAATACTATATCCTCCAGGCCATCCTCAGCCGTCAGCTACACACCACCGATGAAGAATGCACGACATATGCCTTGGGGTTGATGGACAAGCTCGAAGCCTATAAGGCCGAGAATGCTACGAACGATGCAGTAGTAGATGATGTGGCAGCAAAGGCATACATCGAGAATTTTGCGCTCGAGACGTTCAGCCGGGCAGAAGACGCACAGAGGAACAACAAGGTCACGAAACAAACCGCAGATACATTTCAGGCATCGGCTACTTTTATGGACCTTTTGACAATATGGGGGCCATTGGAGACAGAATTTGTGGCGAAAAGCAAGTTTGCAAAGTTCCATGCTCTGCGAATAGCCAGAGCGATCAAGGCCGGCGAGGACCCAAATGCTTCCAATCCTGTCATCGAGGAGCCACCTGCTGCACCACAAGCCCCAGCAGAGGATGATTTGGAGACACAGCTAAAGGCTCTGGAGAATGAGGAGAAGGCATACCAACCTCCAACAGTAGAAAGCGCCCCCGACAGCAGGATACCTTCACGGCCCCAGTCGACATTCCAGACGAGTCCATTGGCGCAACCGACGCTTCCCACGATAGACGTACCTCCCACACAACCCGCGGAACATGATGTATCGCCAATCGAGCCAGCAGACATCAACAGCAGAGCAGGATCAGTAGGTGGAGGGTACTTCCCAGCAGTGCCAGGAGAGCCATCCGGTTCCGCAGCGCCCATCGAACCTCCTCACGTCTCATCGGACCCCGCAGACTTCTACACCGCTCCTCAGCTTCCACCAAGTGCCCCTATCGCAGAAGACTTCGGCGGCCTCCCACAAGGATCTGCGGCCTCAAGCCACGCTGCGCCTCCGCCACCAGCTGCCTTGCCAGCGTTCTCTCCTCCGCCCGCTGCAGTTCCGGTCGCGCCTGTACGCGCGCCTACAGCTGTCGCTCCTCCAGCCGGCGGATACAATACTGATGATGAATCAATCATGGCTGCTCAGAAGCATGCCAAATGGGCCATCTCCGCTCTCAATTTCGAGGATGTGGACACAGCAGTGAAGGAGCTTCGCATTGCGTTGAACAGTTTGGGAGCATCATGAACCATTGTGACTTTTTCAGCGTTTATTAGCATTACGGATACCCAGCAGCATGGTAGATGGCGCCAACGGAGAAATGATGGAACAGTGTGACTGCCAGGCTTCCGCAGCTCTGTGCACTTGCGAAACTTTGAACTGTTCTACAGTACCGTCTAACGCGATTTAGTGCGGGCTCCAATGCCATCTCTGTTGAGAAGAGTTCACGTGGCGTCGATTCACAGCCACCTCAGACGTGCGCTATGGAACGCCTGCATAACAAGCTGCGGGCGATCAGTGCGACGCGCGATGCGGCCTTCCTCAGCCTCAGCCTTGTCTTGGCTCACACGTATCCTCTCCTCACGGAGCTCTGAACATCACTGTCACAAGGCTCTCAGCAGACAGCATTCTGAGAACACAATGGCGGATCCGCTGTCGATCGCCTCTGGTATTGCAGGACTCATCACGCTTGCCGATATCATAGTCGACTGAACGTATCGCTATATTCAAAACAGCAAAAATGCCACCAAAGACGCGCAGAGGCTATTGCTCGAGATTCAGTCCTTTTCGGGAGTCCTACATAGTCTGCGTCTACTCGAATTGCATGTCGGCGAGCATGCTCTGCAAACGAAGATTGATCCTTTCCAGCGGCATCAATGCCATGAACTGCTCGAAGAGATCAGAGACAAACTCGACGCAGCTCCTCAATTGGCGAAGACGAAAATGCAGAAGATCGAGCGGACCCTCAAGTGGCATTGGACGGCAGACCAAGCAAAAGACCTGTTCTCACAAATTGATCGCCACAAAACAATGTTCAATCTTGTCACGTCTATGGAGTCGCTCGAAGCCGTATTCAAGGTCAGGGTAGAGCAAGGAAACTCGACAAAAGAGATCACTGACATGAAAGAACTTTTACTTCGGATCGAGCTTGATCGAGAGACGAATGAGATGCTGCACTTCTTCGGTGCTTTCAACTCGCAGCCGAACCACGCAATGAGCATTTCGCTCAGGTCATCAGGCACCGGATTGTGGCTGAGACACAGCAAGGAGCTGCAGAGATGGCAGCAGGAGAGGAATAGTAAACTGTGGCTATCTGGTATCCCCGGAGCTGGCAAAACAGTGCTGGCCGGGCTGCTAGTTCAGGAAATGCTTACCAGTGTGACACTCTCGAAGGCTGGCGCATTCCACTACTGCGACTACAAAAAACCGGAGTCGAGGAAGATGCAACACATCTTAGCCAGTATCGTGGCTCAGCTAGCGATGCAGAACTCTGCATGCGCGGCAATGCTCCGCCAATTGTACAAACCGAACAGCAACGCAGTGACCGCCAGGGATCTTCCGATTATAAAGGAACTCACGGGGTTGCTGAAGAAGATGGCATTGCGATTTGATGAAATAATGCTCGTGATCGACGCTTTGGATGAGTCCGAAGATCAAGAACACTTGTCTCGCACGTTGAATGATCTCGTGAAGCCTGCCAATAGCAATATCAAGCTTGCTGCTTTGAGTCGCGACGAGCAAACCATTAGACAGAATATGGGCGACTTTCAACACGTGTCAATCGCCGCGAGGAGCAGTGATCTCAAGATCTTCGTTGCTGCGGAGATCGAGGAGAGAAGTCGGATCAGGAAGCTTCGTATCAGATCGCCCGGCCTCAAAGACGAGATTCTAGATCGTCTAGTCAACGGCGCCGACGGAATGTGAGTCCCCAACCTTGCCACATGCTCAGCGCCACGATCAATCGCTCGGCATGGAGACTGTCATCGCTCCTGAACAGGATTGAAACTAACTGATGACCACTTCCAGGTTTCGATGGGTCGTATGCCAAATAGACCACCTCTGCCAATTGCCGACCGACGCAGCTCGGCGGAAGGCACTAAAGTCTCTGCCGCCTGACCTGTCAACAACTTACGAACGTATCCTTATTCGAATCAAGGAAGGAAGTGACCAGTCAAGAATCTTAGTCCGAAGGGTTTTGATGTGGCTCGTGCAAGATCCAAAACATCGTGTGAAGCGACTTACAGCAGCAGAAATGTGTCAAGCTGTGGCGATCAACGCAACAGACCGGGAATTCGATCCCGAAGCTGCTCCTGATGTTGAAGAGATACTCATATGCTGCAGCTCACTAGTTCGGCTGTCACATGATGGAGAGTTCATCGAGCTCGCCCACTTTAGCGTCGAAGAGTACTTGCTGAAGGCTACGGCAGACAGTAACTCTGGCAACGATAACGTGATATTCGACCTGGCCACAGCCAACAACTACAAGCTAGCGACCTGCCTTACCCTACTTCTCATGGAATGTTTCAATCATGCAGTGCTTGACGACAACTCCGTCACCATGCGGGCAGAGAAGCATCCATTCTACCGTTATGCCGCATTGTTATGGACTGACTATTGGGCGCCGGCTTGTGACTCAAAATGCTGGGACTTGAATACGAAACTTTTCTCTGCCGCCTACAGCCCAAATTTCCGGACTTGGGCGCAATGGTATCTGTTTGAGCGGCCAGAGATCGATTTCTGGGGCCGCACTTTTCGCAATTGCTATGCCGGCCATCGCAGTTCCAAGACCTTGAGACTTCAACTCCATGAAAGCTTAAGCATGGCCCAAGCGGGGCCATTACAGCTCGCCTGCTTGATGCGTTTGCCAGATCTCGTCGAGTGGCTACTCACACAGGGACATCGTGTTGATCAAGAGAGTCCTATAGGGGTGCCCCTACATTGCGCCATGCTGGGCACAGAGATCGCTGACCGTTGTACTATATCCTTCAGGATTCCGGGTCAGGATAGTCAGATGTACAAGACAAGTGAGTGTTCGAAAGGGATTGTCTCCACGTTGGTGCAAGCAGGGGCGCAGATGTCCATTCCTCTATCGGTTCCCGGACACGAATCACTGCCGATGTTGCTGTTAGCTTATTGTTCCGGTCATCTGGACATCCTCATCGAGAACGGATATGCACCCGATCATGATCGCTCGAGTCTTTGCTGGAGCTGGATATAAGTAATTGGGAAAGGTATAATCTCGATCAGATCAACACCCAGCTACAATCCCTGGACCTCTCCAATATCGATAACGACGTTCTCCTCCGACTTGAGCTGCGAGCCCCAAAAGCGGCAAGCACAATGCTCAGCAAAGTCGTTCAGGACTCGGGCATTTCAGTTGCACACGAGATGGAGGTTCTCCGGTACGCCTCGAAGTGGGATAACGTGGACATTTTGGAGCAAATCCTGAGAAAGCACGATCAAGGTCTCTCGAATATCCTGTCCTATGACTTGGGGACTTCCGATCCCAAGGCTGCCTCTTGCTCGCTTCTGAGATTGGCAGTGAGAGATCGCGCCGTGAATGTTGTTGAACTCCTTATAAGCTATGGTGCGGATGTACATGAGGTGAACATATGCGGCGAGACATTGTCGAACGCGATCTTCAACCTCAGAAGACCGCCCAATCGGCTTATAGAAGTTCTTCTGGATTCTGAGCTCACTTTCTCCCTCTCCGACATTGGCGATCGCATGCGCTACGGGACTGTATATCAACTCTTTACGATCTTGGACACACAGCCGGACTGCGTGGCTAAGAGCAGCTGTGAAGGATCCGGCGACTCCGTGTGGCATCTCGTTATGTATAGTGGGAGACTGGACATATTCAAATTTTTGCAGGCGCAACAAGCTTTGACGCCTGCGGAGTTCTTGGAATCTATGTCAACGCTGAACGGTGAAGGTTACGCCCCGTTTCACTTGGCAGCTTCATGCAAAACACCCGAGATCCTACAAGAGTTGATCAAGACCAATATGCCAATGCACTTGCGGACTGCACAGGGGGCTTCCGTTCTGCACATAGCAGCACAATGTCTTATAGACGACTATACCCGCAATCGCAGCTTTATGAAGCTGCTGATAGACGCCGGAGCCACAATGGACAGTCCCGATGACAGAAGTCTTTTGCGAGATCAGACACATGGGACGGCTCTCGATCTTCTCTTAGACGCAATATTCAAGAAAAATGTGCGCTGGCACAATTCTTTCGAGGACGACATCGTGCTACTTCTCTCGACACTAAGCTCTCCGACGTTGCTCTCATATCAGTACGAGTCCAGGTCGCTCATATCATGGGCGATTGATCTCAGATTGACATCCACTTTCAGATTTTTGCTACACGCCGGCGCAGATGTAGATCGAACAGAACGAACTATGAGTCAAGGCAGCGTGACCCCGCTTGAGTGCCTGGTCCTTAGATCAAATGACTCAGATCTACTCCGTGAGACCCTTGCGAACTCTCGGGCGTTTCAGCATTCTGGCAATCATCAGCGGTCCTTACTACACATTGCACTGAGCAGTCTTGGTGGGGAGATCATGATCGAGGATACTTGTAGATTGCTACTTGAGTCGGGTCACAATCCTAGCGCTCGATGGCACGACAATCTAAAAGCACCTGCGATTGTTGAGGCTACCTCTCTTGGGAAAGCTGGTATTGTTAAGTTACTGATAGAGCACGGGGCGAACATTAACGCCTACGACACCTGTGGCGTTAGCGCACTCATGGCTAGTGCAAGATCCGGGCATTTGTATGCCGCAAGACATCTGACATCATCATCGGCAGAGCTCATCGCTACGAGATTTGCTATAGATACAGTGTCTGGACACGACACGCTCTTAGGTTCGGCGGAACTTGCTGCTTATAATGGGCACCTGGAGATCGTTCAACTATTGTTGCCGCATCGCGACCAATACACGACACAAGTAGACGTATTTCCGCTCTGGATCGCCTGTCTGGGCGCTCAAGTCCATGTCGTGGACTTCTTGTTGCAATACGGCGAGCCTGTGAATGCTGTGCACGCAGTGACTGGATCTTCATTGTTGCACGCAGCGGCTCGCAGTGGATCAAAGCCCCTAATCCACACTCTCATCAAGACGGGACGTGAATTCGCCATTCATGATTCTTCTGGCCGGTCGCCAGTAGACTATGCTACATTGGCTGGCCACGGTGATGTCGTCGAACTGCTCGATCAATATGAGGACCTCTGGTGGGCAAGACAGATTTCGAAAACTTCAAGTCGCGGTATTGCGCGCGGCTTTTCACACGATGCAGCCGTTATCCGCGCCGTGAAGAACAACAGTAAATCCAAATTATTAACGTTGTACAAGAGCGGCTGGGATCCCAACGAAAATCTCTCTTGCGGTGCCTGCAGTCCTCTAATGTTGGCGATGCTCGAGGGTCACATTGAAATTTGTGCTTTCTTGATCGATTGTGGTGTTTCTGCGGACATCACAAGCTGTTACAAGCATGGTTTGGAGCTCACGATTTGGAATCTTGTGGTCTCCCAGCCAAGTCTGCTTACAGTGCTTGAGATGTTACTGCGACGGGAAGCGACGCACCAATGGCCTCGTCGGATGAATCTGGTCGGCGATTTCAAGTTGCATCATGCCTCGTCGGCCGGCAATGATGCTGCAGTCAAACGTCTCCTGGCTCATGGCGCGCAGGTGGATCATTTGGATGCCAATTTGCATACTCCGCTGTTGATCGCTGCCCTACATGGCTACGAGGCGATCTTGAAGATGCTTATTGAAGCTGGAGCAAATGTGAACACTAGAGACTGCTGTGGTGAAACAGCATTGAAGCTTGCTGCTCGGAAAGGCCATATAGGCATAGTACGACAACTCTTGACCTGTGACCACCTTGAACTCCATGTACGGTGCACACATGGAACGACAGCACTATCCGATGCCGCGCTGGAGGGACACCTCGCGATCGTACAATTACTGGTTACTCGTGGGATTCACCTGGATGCAAAATCCCAGGACGGATACTCTGCAAGATCATTGCTTATCGGCAGAGGTAACGCTCGTGCCGCCACTTATGCTCTACATGCTTGCCATCAACTGGACGATTCTCGCCATGCGTTCAGGCCACAATTGGAAGGCCGTCGTGTTGTCCAGGTTCTACGAAAATACCCGGCAAGCTGCCTGTATGAAGATCTGAACACTCGAGCAGCTTTTGATGATGGCGACCTCATAGTGAATACTGCACTTTACTTCGCTGTATTGAAGGGTCTCGACGAAACTGTCGAGCGTCTCCTGACGTCCGGTGCGCTCCTCAATCTCGAAGGTGGTGAAGAAGGCACTCCACTCATGGCAGCCTGTGCTCTAGGGAGACTTTCACTCGTCAAACTCTTGGTTAGATTCGCGGCCACGGAGTACTACATCAAGGACAGCGTTGTGTTCAGCGCACTCGAAGCAGCCCACCACTTCCCGAACATTCAACACTGGCTCCTGGTCGATAGATATACTGATCAGCCCAAGCTCATGCACACGAGTCTGAACGTTCCAGATGAGACGACCACAAGGCCAGCTTCTTCTCGAATCGGGTACTCCTCTTTCATGCCTTGGTCAGCTTTCGACCGAACTCTGGTGTTCGAAGAGGACTGGCCAGCGTACTTGAAGAAGATGGTTCCGCCGTCAACGAGGTCATTCATTTGCCTGTCGCAGTTATTGCCTTCATTATCGCAACTTCCGTCCACGCTCAGCTTCGACAATACAGCATAACATCAATCACGGGCGAGCAGTGGCGCCAAGCGCAAAGCAGATGAGCAGACTAATCCTATTCTTTCGGAACGGCCGTCCAAGAACCAGAAGATTACCGAGGAGAGTTTCAAGCCTTCTAGTGATGGCAAGGAGGATCTAGCTGAGCAGATGGAAGAAGGTATTTGTACGCTATTTATCGAAAAACTTGCAGTAGAGTGAAGCAGATCTGTGAAATCAACAGAAACGTCTGTCTTCGGCCATGTCTTCGGCCATGGCATGACGTGGTATTTAGAACGGCCAAGCTGAGGAAGTTGGCGTATCTGGGTCCGTTATATTGAGTTCAATATCGTTTGTTGTCTTTCATGATCGACGGTGATCATAGCGATAGGACACCTCCAGTCAGCCGAATTCGGCCAGTACTCTCATGTTCATTGTGAATCATTCAGAGCTCCCTATGCCGCTTATTGTGGTACATGTAAATCGAGACCGGATCAAAAAGCACAGTTACTGCATTGACAGTTTGCCACTGGAGGTTTCTGCTAGGTCATTGCCGCAGTACACCCGTCCCAGACCCAGCTCATGCCAAGAACTGACCTTCATATTCAGATGTTGCCTTTCACTTCCACCAATCAGCACGGTTCCTTAGCTCAGTTGGTTAGAGCGTGGTGCTAATAACACTTCAATGTGATCAAACGCCAAGGTCGAGTACGACAGCACCGATCTAGATCGCCTCCAGAGCATCCTGCTAACATATCTGCAGGGGTTCGACCCCCTTAGGGTGAGTAACAACGTCTACAATTGACAGTCGACCTTGTACTAATAACAATTAGGACCATTATCACCATTGATGTCCTACCACCGCGACGTAATAGTCGTCGGCCGTCTTTTTTGCCTTTTTGTCAATCGTTAGGAAGGACTCTTTTTTGTTGGGTGAAGTGAAGGCGATACTGCTCTGCGGGATCTTACGGTGTAAAGTATAAAACTATTCTGCAAATCATTTCGAGACCTCCACGTAGTCAACCTTCCGTATAGCATCGTTGTTCGATCGATATCGCTGTCCTGCCAAGCGTTCAAACCCGACAGCCAAAATTTTGCTCCAAGTGCGGGGCCAGCTGAAGTCCCCGAAATCATGCCCCTCACTTCTCACCTCTCCGAGCTGAGATTCCCCTCACGCCCACCACTCTGACTCGCTTCTATGAGCCTTCATATTGCGGCAAGCTGCGAAATGAGCACCACGTGACCTCATCCGTCACCAAGTTCAGCTTGTAAGGCGTTCCACCAACATCTTCTCGCTTGGCACAGTCCACTGACCTGATTCTCAGGCATCGTCTAACGGTTAGGACGTAGGTCTCATACTCTCAGAGTATGACCTGTTCTTCAGAACAGGCTCTTCTACGAAGGCATCCTAAAATCTGAGTTCGATTCTCAGGTGAGTTCTCACTCAAGTGTCCTTGTCGCTTGACTTGGTACTAATGAAATTGTAGTGCGAGCATTTCAACTGCGCACTGGTTGTGGTTTACCATGATCGAGATGTCTGAATCAATATGTTAGGTGACGAAAAGTCACCAGCAAGCCTTTCTTTTTTTGCGGTTTTCTCCCTTCTCCATTGTGTGTGCTATGGATTGATTGAAGTTCTTTTGTGCATGTAATAAGATAATAGTCCACTGGTCGAGACATTCTTGAAACCAACAGCTGCTACTTGTGGCTGCGGCACAACCTTTTGCATACGAATTTTTCCATCAGTGACAACTCTGTCCCAGCGACGAACGAACATGACTTGTCGTATTGCGTTGAAACAATGGGATTGATCAAATCGACTTGATGCCGAAAAGTCGAGAGCTGTATAGTGTTGCGTAACTTGAGACGTTCAACTTCAGATAAAATCTCTTGTTAGAAGAATCGAATGCGTCGCATAGGGCGTGTAGAGACTTGGAGAGATAGCATTTTCATAGCGTTGGATACAAATAACCAAGACCGTCAGGTGATCCGCTCGTGTTAGCAATTTGTGTTGACAGCCATTGACGTTGAATGGCTAACAAAGTCCGATGAGGCACAGCGCGTATAAAGCTGATCACTTTTGGCTTGATGAGCTGGCCCATCTTTGCAACATTGCAAGGAAAACGAGTATACCCTTTTCCTTTTCGGCCTTGTTTGGACTTTTCCTCTTGTCTCGTGTGGTATTCAAGTCGATACTTATCTTTTTCTGAACTATCATCTGCGCTCCCATCTCTTTCCTCTCTTTCTGCACGGGAACTTGTGATGTTCTGCAAATTGTCCATCTGGAGCTGACCTTTTGAGCATGCCTTTGTTGTCTGTGTTGGAGTCGACGATCTATTCGATATACGAAACTGTTTATATCGTGTGGCAGCTCGAGAGGCCTTGTTTGGAGAAAGAGATTTGAAATGAGCGGGAATTGAATCTCCAATGCTGTTGATGGACTACACGTCCCAAGATCTATCAAGACGCAACTTTTCGTCTTGGTCCTTTTGATTTTGCCGAATGCGGATGTCTCCTCATGTGCCACTTTCTAAGCTCGGCGTAAGATCAGTTCTGTCTGCACACGCTGACGGAAATCCACTATCGTTTCCCCTTCAATTCCTGGTCCACGACCCATCCATACTTCTCAGCTTCCTTTTCCAACCCAGGCAGCCGCTGCTTGAACTCCTTCTTGTCGTATGCCTGGATTTTGCTGGCTCCTACGTGCTGCACACGGAGTCTGGTCGCTCTTGGTTTGACAAGGTTGGCCAGTTTTTGCAACATCGCGATGCCCTGTTGTTTTCTGGCGACCAATTCTTCGGCTTCAGCAAGGGGTATGAGCTGTCTGTCGTTTGTGTGGCGACCTATCCAGCGATCAGTGGACAGACCGTGTTCGAGAAGGAGAACCAGACTGGACAGGTTGTTGGCTTTCAGCAGAGCGTGGACGCAAAATGTGATTGCCGATAACAGTCGATCGCGGGCCGTGGGTAAGACGACACCCAGGCGCGAGGCAGGCGACGTTGCATCTAGGATTGCACCTTCCACTGCTTTAAGTCAGTTTGATTCTCCGTAGGAGTGGAAAATGTGGCTTACGGTAGTCTTCTTGCATGCCTCGGTGCCTGCTCACAAAGACAAGAGCTGGTCAGTATGACTATTCAACCGTGCAATCATTCTGTCTCGAAGGCTACTAACCATAAAGGTACGTGGATTTCGAGGCTTCGCAGGTAACCAATATTCCGCGACCCGATCGTGGCGAGGAAAGATTCCAATTGCATCCAAGCACAAGTGGGCCAGGGAAATCTGAATGTGTTTCCTCCGTAGAGCGCCTCGGCTGCCATCCCGTGAATGGATTTCGATACCCTCAAAAGGCCTGTAGTGAGTCCGCGACATGGCCCTCTAAGTCCACGAGTTTTGTTTCCCCAAAGCTCGAGGGCATCCTGGAAGGGATCACAGTCATACTGCATTGTTTGTACTTCGTTGATCAATTCTGGCCAGTTCCATGGGATTGTGTAGCTCTTTTGGTCTTCTGAATGCAAGGTTCTCGTAGCGCTTGGCACCCTACTATGGCCATGCACAAAGGAGCGTAGCCAAGTGAAGTCGATGAGAATCACATCGTCTTTGACGAGCAAGTATGAAATGATACGAGTTTTGGCTTTGTCCGGTAGGTCCTGGAACCAGAATGGATTGCTGGTTTCCTGACTTGTGGGTCGTCCCCTGCGGATACGTCTCTGCCCAGAATCGATCTCGCGAGCCCGTGGTCCTGGTGTTGTCTTTATTCGCTTCTGTTCGTGGTAGGTGCGCGAAAACCGGGACTCATACGCAGCAGATGCAAAACCCGGCGCTCTACTGGGTGGCCGATTGCCAGCTGGAGGGACATAGCGGTCAACATCCACAACACGCTCCTTGCGCCGAGCTTCCACCAGAGCCTCGTAGGCGAAGTCGTTCTCTCGCGTGTCGAATTGACGTCGCACTACCTGCGGTATATTCGGCGGTTGACGACTAGGAGCGGAGGACTTCCCGCGTGTCGAGTCTGAAGATATTCCGTCCAGCGGCGTCGCTGATGTGCTCGTCAAACTCGTGGAGCTCCAGTCGCTCCAATGGTGTACATCAGCCGCGGGAGACGAAGCTCTTGAGAACTTCGCTCGCTTGACTGGAGGCTCTTCTTCTCTATCTTGCGGTCGTGCCTTCCTCATTGGGGATCCGGAATCTGCTCTCGTGGAGTGGCGGCGGGCATCTGCAGCGGCGCCTTCTATTAGCTCGCTCAAAGCGAGCTGAAATCCATCATCCGATTCCGCCATGCGCTCTGAAAGTTCAATCTGACTGTGTTGAGGTTTGTAAGTTGAGAAGGAGATGGCAGGTGGGTGGTGAGTGTTTGATGCAAACGCGCAGAGCTTTGAATTGGGCGTGCATATTTTATGCAGGAAGCCGCGCAACAAGCCGATTCTGCATAATTGAACTCATCTCATTCGCATGTCAACTGAGAACGGATTTCAAATGTGAGAGCAGCCCGTAGCGTCTCACATTTCATAGGCACGCGCATAACTCACAGTCTGCTTCGCACTTCGTCTCCTCGCACCGCATCGCTATCCGCGACTGCATAGGCCGAAATGTCCTTTCTGCCCCAGTGCCATGAGCTTTCCACACGATGGAGTCACGACTATCCCATAGCGCGTAGCCCTCCGCATATTCTCCCAGCATGCAGCGTCCTCCGCCTCCCCTGCTCCTGCCGCTCGCATGCACTTCTCAGTCTCTGGTGCCGAGCCACCTGGCTCGTCTTGTATCATCCCATTTTTGAGTGGAGTTTGATCAAAAGTCTTTTCCCGTGTCACGCCTCTCTCCTTCCCTTCCTTCATGAGTTCGCGTCGATTTCCGCCCAAATCTTCTCCATGTGCTGTCGCTTCTTCTTGGCCACTTCGCGGTTATGCGCCGTTCGATCGAGTCGCGCAGCTCGTAGACACTTGTTCACCTCGGTTTTCGCATTCGTGCACATGCCCATCGACTTCCAGAGGAATCCTCGGGCATGGCATTCTTCGAGGGCCGTCATGAGCTCCTCGCAGCCTACTTCCTGTCAGACGAGCGCGCGAGAGCGAGCGCGATGTTGCAGACTCACCATTCTGATCTTCGCGATGCAAGTGAGGATGCATGGTGATGTGCGTAGTTGTGTCAATGCTGTGTCGTGAAGTGCGAAGGCGAATGGTTCTAGAATGCAGGATGTCATGGATACCGGGGAAATTGTTAGTCAGCAAAGTTCCTTCGGTCGATGTTCACTCACACAGCACAACCACACAAACATCTTCGATCAAAGCATCAACATGTCTCAACAGCAGATATCTGCAAAGAAGCAGCAAGGTACGACTTTCAAGCTGCACTCGTCGCGACTGTGCGTCTACTGATCATTTTAGCAGAGCTGCAAGTGCAATACTCAAATTACAAGGAAACCCTTCAAGCCATCGCACAGAAAATCGGCGACGTCGAGCAAGAAACCGAAGAACACAAGTGAGTGCAACCTCTGGCTTTGTTCGCATCACAGCAGGCCATTCTTGCGGTGAAAGAGCACTATCCGGACCATCTCGCCTACAATCCGACTTATTCATGGTTGCTCACGGGAGGCCAAACCTTCTTTCACCGCCCTCTATGTATCCTTCTGAAGATCACTTTCCCCAGCCTCCTCGGTGTACGCGAACGAAGCTACCGCTATGGATGTCGTATGAAGTGTATATGTATAGCGACGGGAGTGGCTCACGTCGCTTAGCGCTTCGCAACGCTTGCGCAGCAGCGCCGCTATGGAATATGCAGGGCTCTTCAGTGACAGATGGTGCTGACAGCTTGGTGCAGGTTGGTGCTAGAGACATTGACGCCATTGCCCGGTGATCGCAAGTGTTTCCGTATGATCAATGGCGTTCTTACCGAGAGGACTGTAAAGGATGTTTTGCCTGCTCTGCAGACGAATGCGGATGGTTTGAAGAAGGTGCTGGACGACCTTGTGAAACAGTATACCAATAAGCAGACAGAGATGGAGAAGTGGAAGGTAAGGGTGTGCAACGAGTGTGAGTTTTTGATACATGCTAAGTCTAAAGTAGAAGAAGAACAATATCCAGGTTGTGCAGCAATGAACAAAGTTGATATCATTCTGCTTCGAGCAGACGGGACTGTGCTCATATGGTCCCCAGTGCTTGGAAAGACTGCGAATAACAGAAAGTGTAACAGCGCGCATATGCTCAAGATTAGCATGATGCAAGTCGTGGCCGCAACCTGCTCGCTCTCTGGACCTATTTACCGTCGGACGTCATGATCTCGGCACGACCAGATCTTCGGGAGTAGGCCACGACATCGATGAATCATTTGACGATCATGAACGGAGAAGATTGCAGTGCCCCGAGGTGCGTCTGCTCTGCAGTCACCAGGTCACACATTCGGGCCGGTGCAAGCATGTTGTTCGGCGAACATCATGAGCCGAGACCTGAGGAACCTACTTTGATAGATGCGCTGTAGTCGAGCCTCTGTCCGTCAAGCAGGCAAAGGTGGTCCTTACCAACCAAGCAATCCATCTCACTGTATGAGCTCAATCCTTCCCGCTTCTAGACTCTGTGCTATGGTGGGCCGTCACCCAACCTATTTATCACGTGACGGGCGAAGCATGTCTCCAGGTACCTGTTTATCTGATGCGCTGTCAACACGAGCTGCACAATGACATGCCCCGGTGCGGAGTCGGTAGCGTCCCACACCCTCTTCTCTGCGTCCGAACACCCAGAACATGGCAGAAAGCCGGGGCTTGCCAGTTTGGTGGGAAGGAGGAAGAGGCTTGCAAGCAGCCTTATGCACAATGCGCTGGCCCGGTCCTCTAGCTGTGCGAACAGATCCAATACTCGCAGCCGGAGCAAGGAAACCATCATTGATTGGCCTCAAATCTCCAGTGAATGCTGTCAGGGACCGCCTTGCGATTACTGGTCACTCCAACATCAGGCTTTTCCCCATTGTGATGTGAAGAGAACGGGCGATGTCGCAGGTAGGTGTGTGGTATTGTCAACGCTCGTTGAGCTCGTCTGGTCTGCGCCGCCGGCCATGGCTGCGATGCCAACACATAGCTGCACGCTAGGCAAAGGATGCAACAGTTGGGATGGTGAGGATCACAGAGTAGTGAAGCTCCTCGTCCGAGCCATGACAACATTGCTCCGCCGCGACTTGGGCGCTCATGCATGACATGGTGAACACGCGGGATTTCAGGTGCTTTGAGGGCCGCAGCAGGACCCGCGTCGCCCGAGGCGTGCGCAGAAGCCGGGAGGTGTCGCGCATGGGACAGCATGGCCTGTCTTGCGGACGCACGTGTGTCGAGCCGTCGGCGCACGCGAGCGCTGTGAAGAGATGAAGTCGAGCGGGTGCACGTCTGTCACGGCCGGTGTGCACAGCTCAAGGCGGACGGACGGCCGCCATTGGCCAGCGAGGGAAACTGCCAGCCGCAATCCGCTCCCGCCCTCTCAGACCTCCGCTCGGTTCAAAAGGCAAGCTCTTCGCATTTTCTCGAATTGTTCATTGGCTCCTAGTCCAACTGCTGCATACAGGCCTCCGAACGAACGACACTAAGGACCCGCAGGTGCGCCGCTACACGCGCTGCTCACGTACGACATCGCGAACACGTCGGACAGCGCGCGCCCATCCCACCCCAGCCAGACCGCCGCAGGGCTTGCGCCAACGCGCATCAATCGGCCGTTCGTCAGCCGACTTGTTGGCATTCCAGTTCAAGCAGCGGCCGCTCCGTCAGCAGGCGCAGCAGCAGCAGCACCACCGCACAGCGCATCCGTTGGCTAGCTGGCTGCCCGTGTGGCGCGTCTGTCGTGCGAGCGAGCTTCTCTCGCGAACCTGTGCTGTGCCAAGCGCCCTCCGAACCATCTGGCGCTTCGCCAGCAACGCAAACTCTCGCCTCGCATATCGACAGTTCGCGAGCTTCTGCTGCATTGCTGCCGCGCCAGGATCTGGTGTACTGCACTTCGTTCGGCGGTACCTACCGCCATACACGCGCGCATCGATCCAACGCCTCAGGATCGCGCTGTGCTCACCGCTGGCCTCGGGCTCCACGCAATTGTGGAAACACACCGCTCTGCGTGCAGCAAACTACGACAGATCTATCCTGCCGGCGTCGGCAACTAGATTCCAGCTGCGCCTAGCTGCGTCTTCTGCATCACAGGGGTGGTGTTGACGTGTGACCAGCGAATCAGTGACAGCACACGCTTACACAAAACGGGTCTGTACCTCAATTAAAGATGTCGCAGTCCCCAGAGAGAAACGAGGACGAAGGTCCGGCCACGCAGACGCCCGAGAACAATGAGACTGCTCAGCAGCAGCCTGACCAACCCGAAGGAGAAATGAATACTCGACCAGAAGAACTGGGCTATGATTTCGAAGTCAAGGAGCAGGACCGATGGCTCCCCATTGCGAATGGTAAGTCTTGCCCCGATGATGTTTCCTGTACTCCCCCAAACTCCTGTAGCACCTTGCGTCCCACGATGCACCGTGCTACCCTAGTCGCGTCGTGATTTGTGCTATGGCCCTCTTTTGACAGCCTGCACGTCGACGAATGCTCGCTCTCAGGCGTGTGTCGTCCACATATAACGCTGCAGCGCGCGTCTGGTCTGCACGTTCGTCGAATCAGAGGCTTCTTGACCAGCCCATCGATCTGCAGCCTACGTCTCGTTTGCCGCCGACTGGACGACCAGACGACACGAGACAGCACCATGTCGACATCGCCGCACGCGTCGTCCTCCTCTCCACAGGCGTCGCACCGCGCAAAACACCCGAATCGCAAGAATTTTGATCAAGATGCTAATATACATAACTTTGCACCAGTTGCCAGAATCATGAAGTATGCACTTCCGGAGAATGCCAAAATCGCGAAGGAAGCAAAGGAATGTATGCAAGAGTGTGTCAGCGAGTTCATCTCTTTCATCACGAGCGAGGGTATGTTCATCCAATCGCTATCGACTGTGGTCTCTTAGAGTTATGCTCAAGAGCTGACGCTGCTACACAGCTTCCGAGAAATGTCAACAGGAGAAGCGCAAAACCGTCAATGGCGAAGATATACTGTTCGCGATGACATCGCTTGGATTTGAGAACTATGGCGAGGCACTAAAAATCTACCTTGCCAGATACCGAGAGGTGAGTGCTGAAACGGTTCTCAAGCCACACATCCCCTGCATATTTGGCCACTGACAGTCCACCTAGAATCTCGTTGCCAAGGGCGGCGACAAAGCTCCCAATGCTTCTGGAGGAGCGGTGCACGATAGCTCTGCGCCATACGACACTAATAATGGACTGGGCAGTGGACTTGAGGGCGGGGACAGCTCCACAGACTTCGCATATGGTGCCGCCGCTCAGTACTAGACGCTTCGAACGTCAGGGCGGTAGCCTCAGAATCCTGAGAACACCATGCCCGATGTCCGCTGCGTCCCTGGCGACGATATCTCGGCGAGCATTCCACCTTGCTGGCACGGATACTACCCTGTGTGACCTTGGCACTAATGGATCGAGCGGATACTACTGGCACGCTCTTCACTAGGGACTACTCTTCGGGCTTGGTCTCTGTTTAAAATCCCAATCCGGGACAAAGCCATCGACCTTGCGGATATCAGCCTTGAGGCATTCGATCTGCCAGGATTCGGAGGCTTGCGGCAATCACGGCGTTATTGTTACTGCGCAATTCATTCACCAAAACTAGAGAAACCTTGAAGACTGGAGGGAGAAGAGCTCTCTTGGATACAAAGCACGGGCGGCAGGGAAGGTTGAGCCTGGATAGATGGCTACGGACTGCTCGCGCAGGTTAATGAGGCTGTAAATTAAAGTTATACCCAGAAATGACTGTCGTGGGTGGGCGACAGGAAAGGAACAGAGAAGGACACTAGGCGATAGCGCTTGTATGCGATGGTTTTCATTGACTTTGCTTCTTGTCGTTCGTCCGGTGTGATTCCGAGGCGTCCATGAACGCGAAATCTCAATGCGCACGAGCCACCGACCCATGACGCGCCTAACGCGTCGCGACTTCCGTACTTCACTTCGAGCCGTTGAGCTTTGCGGGCAGATCTCACGGAACTACACGCCGACACGGATTTCTCGTCGCAAAGGACCACACTCACCCAATGCACTACGTACGTCGCCTTCTACGCAGTATTTCTATATCGTCAAGATGGGTCAGCTGAGCAGGACGGAAAGGAAACTGCTGCATGTGGTTCAAAACCGGCCGCACGCTTCTAGCGATGATCATGAGGATGTCCCTTGTGTAAAAGCAACCTCAGCTTCCAAATCAATCCCTTCGAAGCCCGTGGCCAGCGCTGCTATACCGTCGCGGAGACCAGTATATCAGCCTCCCCCTCCAGCCCCGCAGTTCCAGAACAGGTCCAGTCCTCCGAAGCGAAAGGCGCCAGAAGTCATTGAGCTGTTGGACAGCCCTCCAAAGAGACAGAAGAAGGAGGTACCTGCCGTAAGAGGCGCAGCGGCGAAGACGAAGGCGGAGAAGAGTCTGCCGAGTCCTGTGACGACAGATAGCACGGAGAGCTGGCTGAGTCGAAGAGAAAGAATGCAGACGGAATACGACTTTGATGCGGATCCGCAGAGTAGCGATGATGCTGAAGACTCATATGTGAAAAATGGAGGGAAAAGACATAGCAATGGAAGCACAAGTACGACGAGGACGAGCTTGGGGAGTACAAAGTCTTTACCGAAGTCGACGGAGAAAGGGACGAAACGGAAGATCGATGATCAGGAGGGGAAGAAGACGAGCAAGGGGCGTGATTCTGGTTTTCAGCGTTTTGCGCCAATCAACACACTTAGCTCGCGGAACAATGATACGATCAACAAGAAGACATTCCACAAAGCGCCAATGATGCCGAAGACGATGGGCGACAACGAGCTGGATGAAAGTGGTAATGAGTCTGAGGACTGGCTTAACATGCAAACGACCAAGAAGCAGAAGCGAGGCAATGGCGCGCCTCGATCCTCTCAGCAGAGCGCTGGATATGGGAAGATACGTCGACAGAGAATCATACCAGGAAAGACCATCAAAAAGCTTCCGAGAGAGCCATCAAAACCAGTCTCCCACTCAGAGACAGCTTTCAAGAGGCACGACCTCCAAGAATTCCTCTCATCGCAAACAGTTCCAGACAGCTCCTATGCCGAAGCAGATGACTTGCCCGAAGAAGATATGGAACCTATACACGATCCTGATGATGGCGAACCAGATCCAGACGATGGCAAGGTCACATGTACGATCTGCGATGAGCGTGTCAGGAGACTGCTGAAAGAGGAGTTCGAAGGCGAGGTTCTCGACAACAGGCCGTGGAGCTACAAGTGGCAACAACGATTTTGCACGTGGCACAAGAGGAGGACTGTACGTGAGATATGGCAACAAAGAGGCTACCCTGAAATCGATTGGAGCAATCTCCGGAAACGGATGCGAAAGCACGACAAATTACTGTCGGACGTTCTGAATGACAGAATTGAGTCGCATCACCGCGAGAAGCTAAAAGATCAAAGCAAAAATGGTCGATCGCGGCAGAAAGATATTGTGGCTGAGGGGACGAGCAAGTTTACGATGGGGTACTATGGTCCTCGAGGTGAGCGGAGAGTCAACGACTACATCATGAATCGCTTCGCCGATGACCTCCGCAGACGGTCGACAAAGGATAAGCTTATACTCGCATCGGGTATTCAAGGCGGCGTAAACGGTTTCGTCCAACTCGTTCTGGCTCCACATCTTGCGGAACTGCTCGTCAAAGAAGACCTCAATCTGACACAAAAGGACTGGGGAGTCCGAGCGCGAGAGGTTCTGACCGAGAGTACAGAGATAGGGGAGCTCCTGTTTCCTGAGGATGAGGACAAGTTTGGCGATGATACTTACAAGGAACATATTGTGCAGGAAGCGGATGATGTGCTTAACCTAGGCACCGATGGTGAGGATGGTCAGCATGAACGAGGCAGGAGATCGGAAATCGAAGTCGTGGAACTCGATTGATCATGAAAGTTGATCTCTTTGATATTTGTCGGGCATGATAATGTTTCTGCTCCACTAGCATTGCATCTTATGGTACATAGTTGTCTACAGTGAGCTGAACTAGCCCTGTGTCCCTTCGGACAGGTCTTCGTCGTGGCTTCTTCTCCCATTCCTTTACTGCTGTACGGTTTGTTCCCACCGGCCGGGCTTCCTGCCGTCCGCGCTCCCAGCTCTGTCTGACAGTCTTCTTTCATGCGGTAGATGTTACCTCCGCATAGAGTGCTGGCCATCTCCTCGATCGCTGTCGAAACCTATCGCCGATCGGGGACTGTCAATGTTCCAGGCATCCGCCCCAATGGTGTGTTGTACAAGCCTCCGAAGATGCGCGAAGTGCATCTAGGGGCATCGACATGCGCATTGCTTCTTGCAGCGCTCTTGTCTTGCTTGATTCTCCTATCGTCTGATGCTGGCAAATATCTTGCTCTTGTCTCGTCTCCTCATGCTTGTTCCTTCATCCTTGTTTAGTTCCCGCTCAAGTCCTCTGCTCTTCGCAACACTCTCGAATGTCGGTCCACTTCGCTCTGGATCTCTTTTATTTTCATCTTGTCCAAGTCGAGCTTCAATTCTTTTCCGTCCTCTGCGCGTCTGGGGTTAGTAGTCTCGTCCTTGACATGTCGACTATGCCTGATGCAGACATACTGAAAGATAATGATAATGTCGCTGGTTTATTCGCCATTGCCTTCGGTAAAAGTTTCACATCAATGGCCATCGTTGATCGGGCATTGGGCGGTAGTTGTGCGAGGAAGTTGCGTGCGGTTTTGCCGGAGCGGGGGTTGAAGGGCGAAAAAGCTGTTGTTACGGCGGTGAGGTATTTTGTGATCATTTTGGCGCTTTTCGTCGGTCGCTATGGGAGGGTGAGGGAAGTGCGCTGGGTGGAATAGTGAGAGATGGGGAGGTGTGCTTGCGGAGGAGAGCGGGAGTGCCAAGAGATATTGGGGGAAGTGGCCGTCCTTCCTACATTACTTTATTTTCTTGCGTTGCTGCACTGGATCTGCATTACAACGACATCTGGGAAAGGCAGCGCAGACAGCGCCAGAATTCTGATATGGATCGAGACAACCCAAGCCGCATTGGATTGGAATGTCCGCTACTTCGCTGCTATTGTCGAACCCTTCCTCAGAAGTCCAGATGCAAGCTCACGCGACTCAGCAGCATTTGCTTTCCATAATCAGCGGAAAGCGCAGGACCGTGAGTGGATAGATCCCTCATCAGCGACAATACATCTGCCGTGCGGTAACTGGATCCAGCATGCGGCGCTCTGGACTGCTGAATAGTGATCGCATTTTCTCCCACGACTATCTCGTCCGACGGGCTTCTCCCACGACTAACTCGTCACAGCCTAGATTGCCACAGACGTTCAGCTGCACCTCGCCGAAAGCTCAAGAAATGCTGAGTGAATTCAACAGATCAGATCTGCGCTCATCTTTGCTTCTTGTTGCAAGTCAACACTTCACGAGTCGGACAAGCTCCATGGGCCATTGGTGCATCGCTGCTTGTACCGCTACAGCTTGTACAATTGCCAGCGATCGGACTTGAAGAAGAAATTACCTTCGAATTTGTCATTGGGCTGATCACAAGCTGGAGCTGCTCAACTTCACTTGGCGCCGGCGAACAGGCCGAACCAAGGCCCGTCCACGATACTCGCGCTCATGTCCGTACGCCAAGGTGAGCCTCATGCGCCACCCGATAAGATACAAGGACAAGCAGCGTGGCCGCCACGAACCAAGCGCCTGGCATCAATGAAGCACATAACCAGCAAAGCCAAGCACTCATCAACTGTCACGAACCTAACAATCTAGCGCACGTGAGCATAGCCTCGAACAGCAGCACTCTAATTTGCGACAGAGCGACCGAGACCAGAGCAATCGACGCGCTGGAAGCTGTGCAACTGCAAACAGCCCCACTTTTCCCCAGCTTCGATCCCGAAACCGAAAAACATGCTCCGCACCATTTAGATCTAGGCCTGCGCCAAAGTCCGCTTGAACAGATTGGGAAGTACGCTATCTCTGGGACGAACTTGTGAGAGTCTTAGACCGCAGAGCCACATCTTGTGCCGCGGGGCCGGTACCATCTAGCAGTAGGTCTCTTCCTGGTAGTTGTACATCTGGGACCATCTTTTAGCCTCTCAGCCGCATCGTGGTCTACGAGCGTTCTATGGACGTTCTGTTCCGGGCCCGAGCGTTGCGACAGCCCGATACTTTGATAGCCTCGCCTTCACGAGCGCCTCGAACACGCGATGTGCGAGCGGCGGCATAGCGGCCCCATATTTCTCGGTTACGATGACCAGGACTTTGTGTGCTGCGCAGCATGCTGTCGCGTGGTGAGGCTTGCAGCACTGTCGCCGCCCTGTTCGCGTGGTCGTTAGTACAAGAACGACCTGATGGTCCGACTGGTTTCGCTTTCAGATCCACCTCTCTCTCTCTTCTCTAATCCAATCCTTGTCTATCGGCAGCATTGTCATCATGCAGCTGTTCTCTAAGGAAAAGAAAGAACCCGCGTACGTGGAGGACAATCTTGACCAGGTTGTCACCACTGCCGAGGGGGATGTCGTCGAGAACGCCGACGACCTTCACCGTCGATTGGGCAACAGACAGATTCAATTGATCGCCATTGGTGGTTCCATTGGTACTGCCATTTTCGTCTCCGTTGGTATGTCGACCTCACGCTCAATATTCACCGTGGACTTCTACTCACAATGATCCTTTTCAGGTTCTGGTCTTGCCCGCGGTGGCCCCGGTTCCCTGTTCATCGCCTACGCCATCTACTCATGCTTCCTCGCACTTGTCAACAATGGAATTGCGGAAATGACCGTTCTGTACCCCGTCTCTGGTGGTTTCGTCCGTCTTGCTGGTCACTTCGTTGATGAGGCCTTTGGGTTCATGGTAAGAGGCATAGAACTGTGGTGACACAAGAACATTTACTCATCGTTGATAACAGGCTGGCTGGAACTTTTTCATTTACGAGGCACTGCTCGTTCCTTTCGAAATCACGGCGTTGACAACTGTCTTGAGCTTCTGGTCAGCGGATATCCCGGCATGGTCTATTCCCATCGCCTGTATCGTTCTCTACGGCCTTCTCAATTGTCTAGCTGTCCAGGCCTATGGAGAGGCTGAATTCTGGCTGTCAGGTGGAAAGGTCATCTTGATCTTCTTGCTCTTCGCCTTTACTTTCGTGACGATGGTTGGCGGCAACCCAGAAGGCGATGCCTACGGCTTCCGCAACTGGCGATCGCCAGACGCCTTCGCCGAATTCCGGACTGAAGGCACACTCGGACGATTTGAGGGCTTCCTCGCATGCCTTTGGTCTGCCTCTTTCACCGTCGTCGGACCAGAGTACGTGTCAATGGTCGCCGCCGAGGCGAAGAGGCCCCGAATCTACATCAAGAGCGCGTTCAAGACTATGTATGCCCGCTTTGCCATCTTCTTCATCGGAGGTGCCCTTGCTTGCGGTATCGTCGTCGCCTATACGGATCCTGTCCTCGTCGAGATTGTTTTTGGAGACGGTGTTGGTGGCGGTACCGCTTCGGCTTCGCCATATGTCATTGCCATGGACAATCTTCGCATTAACGGCTTGCCACACTTGGTCAACGCGCTCCTTGTCACCTCCATCTTCTCCGCTGGAAATACCTACACATACTGCGCCACCCGTTCTCTCTACGGCCTGGCTCTCGAAGGTCGCGCACCAGCATTCCTGCGCTACTGCACGAAGAGCGGTGTGCCGCTTTTCGCGTTCTTCATCGTCATGGTCTTCCCATGCCTGTCATTCTTGCAGGTCAGCAATGGTTCGAACGTCGTGCTCGGATGGCTGATCGCCCTCATCACGGCCGGGTAAGTCGAGAATCCTGACTCCTTCGCATCAAATGTTGCTTTACTGACAATCTCTCCGCACAGTGGTGTCATTAACTACATTGTCATGTGTGTTACCTACATCTTCTACCACAGGGCCGCTGTGGCCCAAGGCCTGGATCGCAAGAGCCTGCCATACTACGGTTGGTTCCAGCCAGGTTGCGCCTACTTGGGTCTCGCATGGATGATTATGATTGTGACATGCTACGGCTACACTGCTTTTGCACCATGGGATGTGGAGACATTCTTCATCTACTACACGATGGTGATTCTTGGTGAGTTTCACTCCTTCTACTATCGCAATTTCGAAAACGTACTGACATCAACTCCAGCTCCTGTTCTCTTCATCGGCTGGAAGCTCATTAAGCGTACCAAGTTCATTGGTGCTCACGAGGCTGATCTCATCTGGGAGCGTCCTACTATTGATGCGTATGAGGCTACTTTCATCGATCCACCAAATGGCTTCTGGCGCGAGATGCTCCAGATGGTTGGTATTGGACGCAAGAAGTTTGGACAGGATCGTCGCCGATCCAGCGTTGTTGTGCCAGGCAACAAGGTCTAAAGAGGTGCATAGTTGGTGTGGCATTTTGGTTTCACTACTTGCGAGAGTAGAGTGAGCATGGTGGAGTGGACGTTTTGATCACGATGTAACGATTTGGAAGATGAAGATACCCTGATTGCATGTGTACATGCATACGAACAGCAAAAACATATTCTGCATTTTGATCCTCCATTCCCACATGCATCTCTGTGGTGCTGTTGTAGTCGTTCCACATGCGCCCCTGTATCCTTGCGCGCTGTCGTCCCGGGCGACTTGCACCTCTTGGTGGAAAGCAAGGCATACAAGACATCTACGAAGAGGAACGTACGAGGCCTATGATATCTAGGACCAATCTAGAATGCGCTGAGGTTACAAGAAGATGCTCTCGACTGCTCCTTCATCGTCTCGGTGCTGCACTTATGCCGCCGCCTGAGATTGTATGAAGCTTCTTTCCTCGGCAAGGTGGCGTGCTGTCGCAATTGGGTAACTTTGACAGCGGGATGACATAAGATTTAGGCCATTCCAGTAATCCTGTGCACCTGGTGGCGATAGATCTGAATGTAGGTTTCGATCACACCCAGGGCGAATGGCGCGGCAGTCGGTCAGATGGATGGAGATGATCGCCGGGCAAGATCCAGATGGTACTCTTGGTTGAGAGGTACAATAGCTCTTCCCGTTGTTCTCACTGTGAGTGGTTATGATCGACTTCACCTTTCTGCTTATCTCTCCGTCACTTTGCAAGGTGTGGTGTTCGGACCGATAAGCAGGAAAGTGCTGATGCCATTTCCTGCTCGGCCGGGTGACTTTCATCGAGCTGTTCCAGACATTGCATGCTGGAGTGTTGTGCTTGCAACTTCCTCGAGTTGTGCTTGATCTTATCGCGCAAATTGGGAATGAGCTTCGGAGAGGACGCCGGACAGCTTCATCTCGTTGACATGGTGGATCTGGTCCACCGCGATGTTTTACCGTACTGACCTTTCCTGATCGCCTTCGCTTATGCCGTTGCGTGCTGCTTTGCAGGCCAAGAGCAGCATCGCCTGGTCATTGAGCCTGAGTGAGGCGCCTGGCTTCGGCTACGACGTGTGCTTGGTCTCGTGCCTCGAAGGGCTTTGATATATTCTCCACGTGCCCCGTTCGCAGGCAAGGTACACGGAGGAACATGATGCGCCCTAGTCTCGCCGGCAGCACTTCAGCCGAGAGGTACAGGCTGACGTGCATGAGTTCTGGAATCAGGCGATGCTTCCACCTCGCCCCGCATGCACGATCTGTGTCGCTGCCGTGCTGCTAGGATCCGCACGCCTGCAATATGCACGAAGCTCAAAATGGTCGATTGTGGCTGGGCAAGAGAGACATGTGTTGGGGGGAGAGAACAATTGAGAACATGACGACAACGCTGGCACCAGTCGTGAGGTGCGGCGTGGGAGATGGAGGCCGTAGACGTGGCCGCGGACGACGGGCGGCCCAAGTTGGCAGTCGGAACAACGAGGAACAGCGAGAGTGCAGACCAGGGCAGGAGACAAAGCCGAGCGCTAGGCCGGCATGTGATGCGCGGGAGTGCAGAAGCTAGGCTAGACCCTCATTTCTGCCATCGTCCAGCGGAACAGCAGCGCGGCCGTGTGAGTGCATGTCCGCCGCCAGCTCTGCCTGCTCTCTCGTCCACATGCCTCGACGACGACGTGCCGCGTTGACCACATTCCCCGCTGTCCGCTGCCACTGTCCTCCGCCCGACTGACCACCGCCCGGCTGCATTGTGCCTACGGCAGCAACGACGAACCACGCCCGATGCCCGCTTGACGTCCTTCCGCTCCAGCCATCCCCGCTGCGCCGAGTCAACTTCCCTCCCACGGCAGCATAAACTGGCGTGCCCTAGCACAGGCTTCAAGCCATGCATGATGGCCATTCCGAACCCAATGCCACTGTCGAGCCTGACACAGTAGGCTCACCACCGCCTCCACCGGACCCAAACGTGCACGACGAAGGTGCCGCCGCTCCCATCAACCCCTCCAACTCGCCCAAGTCCGACGAGCCTCTGCGTCTGGAGAGTGAATCATGGGACATCAACAGGATCAGTGCTATAGCAGCACTGCAAATGCTGATTGATGCCCTCGACTCCCTCTCGAACACTACCGGCGACGTTCCACCCACTCCGCCCGTCTCTCGTCCTGGAACGCCAGGCCCTTTCGGTCGAATACGACACCAGCGAAAGCCGAGTAGCACTCTTCCTCGAACATCCTCCTCGCAGAACCTTCCGAAACTTGAGATTGGAAGCCCTGAAGCTCATCCCCATGAACCCATCACTGTGGTCGTTGGTACGGGTGTGGAAGATATATCGATACAGCACCAAGCCATAGCAAGGCGCTTCTTCTCCAAAACCGCTCCCCCATTCACCATTGGCCAATATCTCAAACGCTTTCACCAGTACTGTCCGCACTCCCCAGGCGTCTACCTCGGCGCTGTAGCCTACATCCACCAACTCTGCGTGTCCGATCTCATTGTCCCGGCAACGACCAGGACAATCCACCGACTTGCCCTCACTGCCATTCGCGTTGCAGCAAAGAGCCTGGAGGACAACAAATGGTCGCAAGAACGCGTCTCGAAAATGGGCGGCATCAGTAACACTCAGATGATGAACCTGGAGATTGCAATGTGCTTCCTCTTGGATTTTGAATTGTACCTGGACGAAAAGATCCTGGCGAGGAGGATGTACTTGCTACAAGAAGCTGCTAGGAGAGGTTTCGGCGGCCAAGGAGCCCTGAGCGAGCAGTTCAAGTTGAGGCTGCCGCTCAGAAAGAAGGGGCCCAAGTAGAGTTTGCCTTTGACGAGCCGCAGAAATGGATGTTTCTGAGCACGACGACACCTGGAGAACAGGCGCTGATTGCTGCGTTTGTTTCTGATTGATGTGGGTGTCGCCAATCCTTTACGAAATCCGGAGAGGGTTTTGTGTTGAACAAGCTCGTTTGCGATTTTTCGAAAGAGAATGCAGCGTGATCAAGGGAGTACAGCGCTTCAGATGCTAGGACTTGCTTCTGGAAATCTTTGCGACACGGGAACGATTTTGATTTGAAGCCGCCTCTGGCATGAACTTGCATACAGGGAGGAAAAGGCGCTGGCGCTGGCGCAAGGAGTGAGCACGAAATAGCATACAACACTGGGGCGAGGCGTTGCAACTTTGCTTTTTGGAGGATATCCTTCTTCTCGATGCAGCGTTCGAAGCAATAACGGCCGTGTCAGAATTACTGGATACCCTCAAGGGCGTTGGACTTTTTCATTCCGTCAACGGGACACATTGGCATTGGACGACAGAAAGAGAGGCACGCATGCATTATGGCAGCAAATGCCTCGTGGAGTTTCTGGAAATGAGCAATCACCTTGTTTTCAGCGCGACTTTGGGACTTCTCAAATGCACGGTCCTTTTCAGAGTATGCGACGGATACTGCAGACATCTGTAGTTGCAGTTGCGAGTATCGAGGATGACGATAGCTATAATCAGGACAGAAGGGACAGCAGGAATTCATCTGACAATGAGGCAGTACGGTACAGGTGGCTAGCAGCAACGAATGTAGCAAAATGCGACGACGAAACGAAGATTGCTGATGCGGTCTTGACAGCTACTCCTTCATGTCAGATTCATCTGCTAGCATCGAAAATGGTGAAGAGTATAATGGTGAGGAACTTGCACAATTAAATTCAGTCTGAGTTGTTCAGATGCAGTCTGTAGACCACTCATTATTCACTTCAGCCATACGAAAGCCTGTCTCACCCCGCATCATCATCGCTAGTCGCCAGCTCCATCTGCATCTGGTTCCTCCATCACCAAACTTCTACTCTTGTACAACATACCATCATGACAGACGCACAACATCTTGTGCAGTATGCACAGCGGCAATTTGACGAAATCACTGCGAGCATCGAGCGCCATTTCGACCAAGTCGCGGGCCAGCTTCGCGAAAGCTTCTCTCACCAGCGACCGCCAACGCCACCCAGACGATTACCTCCGCCTACCACATACCAGTCGATAGAACGATGGGTACTCCGAAACAAAGCCCTCACCGCTGCAGCCGTGGCCTTCCTCGTCACGGGTTCCATCAGCGCTGTCGTGTACATCAAGAGCAAGGACATGAAACGGAAACGACGCGCGAGAAAGTCACCTAGTGGTGCTCGAACAGATGTTGTTGTGGTAGCAGGGGCAGTCGCCAACCCTTTGACAAGTGCTCTCTACCTCGACCTCGAGCGTCGTGGCTTCGTTGTCTACGTTGTCACCAACACGCCCGAAGATGAACACTACATTCGCTCCCAATCGCGTTCGGATCTACACATACTGTCTATTCATCCAGGCGAAGATGATCCCTATATCACACACCAGGATTCCCTGGACCGCTTCCGCCATATGCTCTCACACGAACACCGCGCATTCGACCACGCCGAACCTCACAAACTCCATCTCAGAGGCCTCATCCTCGTCCCTGACACCTCTTCGTCTCCGCCTCTCCCAATCGCCGACATACGTCCCTCAGACTGGTCTGATGCCCTCAACACGCGACTCCTCAACCCAATCACCACAACTCAACTCTTCCTCCCCATTCTCCAACCCAACTCCAAGATAGTGCTCCTCACACCTTCCGTGACACCTTCCCTTCAGCTCCCACTCCACTCTCCCGAAACAACAACCTTCCATGCCCTCGAATCGTTCCTCCGCACCCTCTCCACCGAAACAAAGGCTTCAGGAATCCAAGTATCCCACTTCAAACTCGGTAACATCGACATCCCCGCCGTGACAGCGCGACAAAAACGCGAAGGCGTTCATTCGACTTCAAGGTTCAAGCCTACGCCTCTGCGGCAATTACACGATGCGGTGTTTGATCAATTGATTGCGAAGAGGGCAAAGAAAGAAGTGTTTGTGGGGAGAGGAAGCTGGACATATCATATCATTGGGAAGTTCATGCCGAGTGGGTTGGTAGGTTGGATGATGGCCCCTTCTGCTGCGGCGAAGAATGGAAACCCTACGAGTGCGAGCGGAGGGAGAAAAGAGCTGGGAAATGGATTTGCGTCTGATGATGAGAGACTGGCGAGTAGTACGGGGAGTATTACTTGGGAGAAGGTGGATCAGCAGTTAGGGGAGTGAGGGAGAAACCAGCACAGTGCTCTGGCAGAGGGGAGATTCATTGAAGGCCGAGCTCTGTCAGATCCAGATTACGAATTATGACTGGCACAATGTTTCGTGAGCATGGAGTTTGGCGTAAACTGAGGGCCTGAATTTGCAAGAGATCTTGTTTGAGCACTCCAGCCGGGTGTGTCACTTTACCACTTCGGTTCTGCTGTGCAGATACATATACCCATCAAAGCGTTCTCCACTTCATCACACCGTGATGTTTCATAGGAAGTGTTCACTCATCGAATCATCATTCTGGTACTTCGCTTCGTCTATGTGCGTAAAACAATGCTGGCTAGATACTCTCGGATCACGTGGTTGCTTCCGTTAGTGCACTTCGCTTTCCGACACGCTCCATGATCGTGACTTCCTCTTTCCTTCCCTTTACCACCTCTAGTACTGCCCATCGATCGTGAGAGTGCCCGTCTTCGTGATCTGCACGAGGAAGATTAGCACATTTCCTTTCAAATCACCCCAAACACCGAAGAAGAACTTACCATATACTCCGCAACAGCAACATCCTTACCCGACTCCTTTCCATAACCAGACTCCTTAATACCACCAAACGGCGTCTCAGCAGCAGATGAATTACCAGTATTCATCCCAATCATGCCCGCCTCAAGGTTCTCCAACAACCTCCACGTCCGATCAATATTCTTGGTGAAGAAATAGCTGGCAAGACCCATACTCGTATCATTCGCCTTCTTCACAGCCTCTTCTTCGGTCTCAAACTGGAACAAAGCCATCACAGGCGCAAAAGTCTCTTCTTGCGCGATGAGCATGCCCTCTTTACCGCCGGTGATGATGGTGGGCTCGAAGAAATATCCATCGTATCCGGCTGTTCCTTGCAGTTTTTTGCCGCCGAGAATGATTTTCCCGCCTTGCTTTGTGGCATCGTCGACTTGGGCTAGGGCTTTATCGAGACTGCGTTCGGTTGTGACGGGACCCATTGTGGTTTTGGAGTCGGCGCCGTGGCCGACGATGAGTTCTTTGGTTTTGCGGGCGAGGATTTCGGCGAATTTATCGTAGACGCCGGATTGCACGTAGACGCGGTTGGCGGTTATGCAGGCTTGGCCGGCGTGGCGCCATTTGAGGGCCATGAGTTCTGTGGGTGGGTGCGTATTAGAGGTGGGCGGTGGTGAGGCTGGGGTCTAAGTGGACGACTTACGTGTGGCAGCTGCTTCTAGGTCTGCATCGTCGAAAACGAGGAATGGACAGTTGCCGCCGAGCTCGAGGGTGCATTTCTTCAAACCATCGGAACAGATCTTCGCGACCAGTTTGCCGACTCTGGTGCTGCCAGTGAAGGTGACTTTCTTGACAAGTGGGTGTCGGCAGAGGGCTTCGCTGAGGGCTGGAGTTGTGTCGAGACTGGTCTGGAGAACGGAGAATACGCCCTTAGGGAAGCCAGCCTTCTCTGCGAGGTGTGCCAATGCCGCTACGGAGAAGGGTGTCTCTGGAGATGGCTTGACGATCATGGTGCAGCCAGCAGCCAGAGCAGCACCAGCCTTTCGCAGGATCATGGCAATTGGGAAGTTCCATGGCACGAGAGCGACCGCAACACCAATTGGCTGCTTGATTGTGAAGACACGCCTGTTTGGAGCTGATGGGACTTGGACTGTGCCTTGTACGCGCTCTGCCTCACCAGCGAACCACCAAGTGAAACCCAGGGCATAATCGAGCTCGCCTTGTGATTCGAACAGTGGCTTTCCGGTCTCGTGTATCACAATCTGGGCCAGGTCGTCTCGGTTCTCGCGAATGAGCTGGTCCCACTTCAACAAGCATTGTGCTCGGATCTTTGGGTTGACCTTTCGGTACTCTTGGAATGCCTCGTGGGCAGAAATTACAGCCGCGTCTGCATCGTCTGGACCACAGTCTGGTGCTGTTGCCCAGACCTTTCCATTGCCGGGATCTGAACTGTGAGCCAGAATACCATTCTGCAGAGATGTTTTCATACCGTAGACATCGAATCGCTTGCCAGACTTGGCCTCGATCCAGCTACCGCCAGAGAGCGCCTGGTCACGAAACAATTCTGGATTGTTCAACTAGAAAACTTATGAGAACCCGATATTGCTTGAAACACTACTAAGCTTCTGATACCTTGAAGGGAAGGTTTGGTGCCATTGTTGCTGCTGTAGAAAGGATATTCTGTCGATTGAGATGCAATTTGGCAAATTGTGACTGGATCGACAAGATAATACAAGAACAGCCTCAGATGTAAGAGTGCAGTGTCCGGACCTCTTCTGCGTCACTACTTTGGGCTTTGGTTTGGATGTCGAAGCCCAGCCGAGCTTGCGCGGGGCTCCAATGCGGCCCACTAACTTATGTCATTACCAACGTCTCCGACCTCGCCGCTCGACTGACCTTCCGGGTACAGCGGGAATAATAAAAGAAGATGACCAAGTCTAGAGCTACCCATTCATCATCCTCCGGTCAACCGCGATCTCCCCAGCTCAAAACGCAAGTGCAAGATCAATCCTGCATGCGTAAACAACCTGCTTGCCGTTGCTCCCATGGACCAACCAACAGGTTTGTCTTTGCTGATGAAGAGCACAGTAGGCAGTTCAGGCTTCATTCCCCGCACCGCAATACGTGGAGATGCACGGCACTGTCCATCTCAACATGCTCGCACCCTCAAGAACTCCAAATCGTAGCGAATCGCAGTCGAGAGAAGACCCATGTTGCAGCGGAGCTGACGACGTGGGAGCCTCAGAAAAGAGGAGTTGTCTTGCATGCTGCCTCCTCCTTGACATCTGCAAGGTCTTTTTCTTATTTCCATTGGAGAATACTGTACCTCTCTCTTGTTCCTTTGATTGACCAACCAACCAGAACATTGACTGTGGTGGTTACACGACATATAAAATCGTACTTGTTGATCGAGCTTCCAAAAATGCCTCCTCGAGCTTCTAAAAGACAGAAGACTAATTCCTCTTCCTCCTCAAACAACAACACTAACAGCAACAACAACGAAACCATGGCTCACGCTTGGTCTGATCTCCCCTCCGTCCTCTCAACAGCCATCTCCAAAGCCAACAAAGCTGCTGAAACCGATGGCGAATTGAAATCTTTCGCAACAACGGACGCTATCACTCAACCTGCAACTTTCGGCATCAAAGCTGCTGGCTCGGACAATGCTATTGTCGTGACGGTCCAGAATGGAAAAGTTGATATCAAAGGCGGCACGACGAAGAATTGTGCTTTTGCTATTAGTGCGCTGCCGGAACAATGGCAGGAGTTTATGAAGCAGACTCCTGTTATGCCTTATCAGTCTTTTTGGGTAGGTTTCTGAAGCAACGATAGCCACATTGGCTGTTCTGCAATTGATGTGTAGCAATTGACCGATTTTTAGGGAATGTTCGGTATGAACATCAAGCAAGAGGGGATTTCGATTGAAGGTGATCAGACGGAGTTTGCGAGATGGACTCATATCTGGCGCAGAGTTCGTAAGTGTAGTTGCCAACGATATAGGATTCGAGATGATTGCTAATGATTTTCCTGCTTGAACTCAGTCGAGCTCGTCCATGATGCACACAGTGGGGTTACACCAGCCGATAAAGAGCCTGAGACTGATGTCGATCACATCGTCGGTCGATACGTATATCTCGACAACATCCCGATCTGGGGCCGCTGCAAGGTCTTCTACGAGCAATCTGGCGAAGGCGATCAGGATATCGTCTTTTTGCATACCGCTGGCTCCGACGGTCGTCAATACCACGGCGTACTCAACGACCAAAGAATGAGGAAGAAGTGTCGCATGACAGCATTCGACCTACCGGTAGGTCAGCCAGGGACGGAAAAATAACATACCTTTACTTGCCCAAACATCACTAACCTATGCCATCTCCTAGGCTCATGGTCGCAGCTTCCCCTACTCAACCTTCCACCCCGGCAACCACACCAACACCGAAGACTCCTACGTCGGCTGCATCGCCGCTCTCATCAAAAAACTCAACCTCAACAAACCCATCGTCTGCGGCGCCTCCATGGCAGGCCAAATCTCCCTCGCTTGCGCAATCCGCTACAAAGAAGTCGGATGTGTTGGAACAATCCCTCTGCAAGGCTCGGATTATTTGAACATGGAACGTAGCTGGCATGATCAGTCTCCGCATGTCAACCAGGCTTTGTATAATCCGGAGTGGATTTATGGGATGATGAGTCCGACGGCTCCGTTGAAGAATCGGCAGGTATGCAGTTCGAGCTCACTCGAGATCATTTGTTGAACAACTTACTGAGGGTGCTGTTGTAGCTCATCTGGCACTTGTACTCTGCACAAGCTTATGGAATTTTCCATGGAGATCTGGACTTCTACTTCGGTGGCTGGGACGGACGTTCGAGGATGAAAGATATCGATACCAAGGCTTGTCCTGTGTACATGTTGACAGGTGAATATGGTGAGTGCAGCCCACTTTATCAAATGTATCGAATACAATCTCACTTTTGTACAACAGACTGGAGCAACACACCTGCGATGTCTCAGGCTACTTGCGATAAGATTCCTGGTGGCAAGCATCAGGCAATGAAAGGACTTGGACATTTCCCTGCGGTAAGTTCTTCGAGTGCTATTGAACCCGGTTCGATGTAATCACTAATTGTATTTGCAGACCGAAAATCCAAAGGTCTTTGTTGGATATCTCCTCGAGGCCATTGATCATATTCAGAAGACACGTGCTTAGGAAAGGGTGTCACTTCGTTTTGAAAAGAAAAAACAAAAGTGTTCGAGGCAACGTAATGTGTAGAAAGTATATTCGTACATACTCTAGGATCCTCCAATGAAATGATTCCATACCAGCTCCGTGATGCCACCGCCAATCTCGATCAAATAAAAGTGTGCCACTGAAATGCTATTATTCATAAACAGTAGGGTATCTTGCATCGTAACCAGAGTTCACGCCGCCCACAAATCCGAGAGACAGACACAACTACTGTTGACCCGAATGCTCTCTGGACTGTTGCCCAGACCATGGTAAGCTCACCGACCGAGTCAAATGGCGCCACTGTGTGGAGAGTCGCGATGCTCTCACCGTCTCTGACCATCTTCTTGGAATTGGCGGTGGCAGAGGCTCCAGTTCTATCGCTGGTGGGAAAATGGATGCCACGCGGTATCGTTCTCCCTCAATGATCTCGACCGGGTCGGGTGGTGAAGGACGCGCTCCGTGCTCAATGTCTATTACTCCGAAATAGTCGCCATTCTCGAAGGAATGGTCTTGCCCAGTAATGATTTCACGTCCTGGAGTCTCGTCGAGCCGCGTATCGATGCGCTCGATCTCCCGCAGTTCGGCCGCTATTGGTGTCATGAGCGGTGGTCTGCTGAAAGTTGTCGGGGGCAGTGCAATTGTTGCTCGTTTGCCGACGTTGGGTCCAGATGCCGGGCTTAGCTCTGTTGCTGCCGGCTTGTGAGCTGACTTGCTCAATGTGGAATCGGCATTGCTTTTGATACCGCTTGATTTGTCCCTGGAACTAGACCCTTCCTCGTTGTTCTGTGGCTGCACTGGGTTCGATGAGCCATTGGATATTCGAAATCCTTTTGAGTAGAACGATTTCTTGCACATAGGCTGTAGAATCGGCGCATTTACTGCAATAATTCCTGCTATCGTTTCTCGTACTCCCCATCGGTTGATCACCGTCGCCGAAGGGTTTGCTTTCAATGTCATCACAATTCGCGTGAGAGCAGCCGTGATGACCAAGATTCCAGAGGAGAGTAATATCCCTATTGTGATCTTTTTGCGAAGGGGAATTTTCAGTGTCCACAAAAGAGGTATGGGAACGGCCAGCAAGGCGGCATCAGTGATCACGTTGAGAACGGTGCAAACGTAGAAGTTCTGTATCCGGAATTCGCAATGATCGGGCGGCTTTGGCTTGACTTGCCAGTTTAAGTGAAGTGGTCGACAGCTCAGCATGATCGTGAGGAACATGGCCAGGTACGTGACGCTGCAGGCTACGCCAAGTGCTTTGACGTATCGTTCTTGTGGTAAGCCGAACGTGATTCGGTGGAAGAAGAACAGCATGCAAGCCTTCAGACCCCATCTATATGGTCATTGTTAGTCATGGCTTTGCAGATATCGATCATCTTCTCACACTAGAAGCAACAGGTAAGAGGTAAGCGTATGTCCATGCCAAAAACCGCAGAATGGGCCTGTGGTGCGAAAGTTCGTGCAATGACGCTTCCGCACTGACACTTCCAGAGAGTACTTACTCAGAGCAGTATATGTGAACCAGGCGAGTAGTTCTGTCTTATTCAGTCAGAAGAGTTCCATGTTCTTGTTCGCTCGGGAAGGAGTAGGGGAGATGATGTCCGCAGCCGAGCCGGAAGGCACCGATCCTGCTAGATGTTCCCACAGATTCCACTTACGCATTTTGGAGCCATATTCGACACTTTTGATTTGCGACGGAGTAAGTCTGTCAACCTGTTCTGCGGTATAGTCCACATTTGTGCCTTCTCGGTCTGCAAGTTGATTAGCTTCGGTGGCATCGTTCCGCCGGGATTCGAAAGAACTCGCACGCGATGGTCACCTGCGGCGCCGTCAGCGTTTGTCCATACGTCCACGTTCCACCACCACACTCACTGTGGCCGCATCAGCGGTGTAGCAAGCCAGCACGAGAATGGCCATGTAGTCGTCGCCTGCGAACTGCCGAATGCCCACAGTACGAATCCGAACAATAAACCGAGCCAGGAATACGAGCACACCGACGCCGAAGAGCACCCAGACCTCAATCAGGTACGGCTGATCGTGGTAGACCTGGGTGCTTCCCATGCCGCAAGGTCGCAAGTCGAGATGGCACGGAGCCGATCCTCATCAGCGCGGAAGAAGTGAGATCTGGAAAGGTGAGGCCAAATGGGTGGAACAAGACAGTGAACGATTTTGCAGACCCAGCAGCAGTCCGGACGATCGCTGGGACCGGGTCCTCGTCATCTGGGCGAACTCTGCTCGTTGCCCTCGCATTGCGATGCGCTCATCAATGGCTTTTCTCCGGACCCAGAGGCATCAGGCCTGGAGAACCCATTCATGCCTGCACCGGGAGATTGCCGGCATGAAACTGCATCAATCGGAGCTGTTCTCGAACTCGTGCACGCGCATTCTGCGATGATTCAGGCGGGTGAACGACAGGCCGGCATCGCGAGTCGCGCAGGAGGTGTTGTTGTTGCTGCTGCTGCTGTTGTTGCACTGTCCACTTACGCGTTCAGCTCGGCGCCTGAGCCGCCGGTCGCTGTTTCCGGTCTAACGCGCGACATCGTAGTGTCTGGAAGTGAGATGGCTTCGCAGTGGGAGATGTTGTCGTGGAGAAGGAAACGGTGGAGATGCTAGCGGATCTGCACTAACGTGCTTGATAGGTATCCGTATCAGACACGTATCCGTATCAGAATTATGAGGTCATCAGAATCACCATCAAACCACGCCTTCTATTCCACACACTATTACTATGGCGCCTCCAAATGAAGAGGTTATTTAGCAGGCTGTCCGTGCCTATTAATCAGGTCGTTTTGACAGCATTAGGGCTGCTGCAGAGGCCCATAGAGTTAGTTATCAAACCGTCAACCGCAGGCTTAAAGGTGTTGAACCAAAGCATGGTACACCTTATTCCAATAGAGCCCTATCTCTTATTAAAGAAGAGGTAGTTCTGCAGAAGGTTCTTGACCTTGATGTACGTAGTTACTCGCCAACTTAGGCTATAATCAGAGAGTGGGCATCCTTAATAACTAAGGCACGGAATGGACAAGAGGTTGGCCAAAGATGGGCTTATAACTTTGTTAAGCGTTATCTAGGCTTGGAAACACGATTATTACGGAGGTTGTCAAACCAGAGGGCTAAGAATAAGGATCCAGAGGTCATTATAGAGTAGTTCTAGCTCGTTCAAAACATAATAGGCTTCCATGGAATTACACAACACGACATATACAACTTTGATAAGAGTGGATTCAGGCTTGGACACTATTAGAATACTATAGTTGTTACTGCAACAGAGCGTAGGCAACGACCTAAGGCCTTAGTTTCTAATTTAACGCAGTAGCAGACAGTTATTGCCTATGTTAATGCAGAAGGCTAGTTAGTACCTCTATATGTTATCTTCTCTAGCAAGGAAATAAACAGAGCCTGGTTCAAACACCTACTACTAACCTAGAAGCTTGGAGTTAGTCCAAAGGGCTAGACATCCTTTAATCACGCAGTCCAGTAGATCTAGCACTTTAATAACTATACCAAGCATAGGACTGTTAGTCAGAAGAGGCTCCTTATTCTAGATAGCTATAACAGCCATATGACACTAGAGTTTGAGTTATTCTGTCTGGAACAAGGTATTATTACCCTCTGTATGCCACCCTATTCAAGCTACCTACTCCAGCCTCTAGATGTTAGCTGTTTTAGTCTATTAAAGAAGGCATATTCAGCCAGAATCCAAAGGCTTAGCATGGTTGGATACTACTACCTAATCAAAGAAGACTTCCTACCACAACTCAAGCCTGCCTATAAGGCTACATTTACCTTAAACACGATCAAAGGTACCTTTAGAGGCTCAGGCTTGTTACCACTAGATCCACAGGCTGTGTTGTCTAAGCTAACACTGCGTTACAAAACACCAACTCCACCACCAGCTTGTTTATTAGACACACAGAATACCCCTCAGAATCCAAGGCAGATTAAGAGGCATACAGGCAAAATCAAGGCTAGGATTGCTAGGCATCAAAACAGCTCACTAACCTTAATCCTTAACGCAGTAGAAAGGTTATCAAGAGGGTTCAAAAGGACACGAGCCGAAATAACATTACTAGAGGCTCAATGTGACAACCTAACGACTATAGTTTAAGAATTACAGTCTCATAGGGCACCAAGGAAGAAAATCAAGCTTACTCTTAGACTTGACACTAATGAATTAGCTGCCAGAGACATAGCTCAGTCATAGGCTCAACAGGCAATGGAGTTAGTTGGTCAGATTGAGAAACAGCCAAGAGCCAAACCAACCTGCAGCAAGTGTGGAATTCAGGGCCATAACTCAAGAGGTTGTCCATCAGATAGAGTGACTTCTGAGCAGTCCATTGATCCATTGTTATTACAATCAGAGCCAAGATAGCCTAGTAATTGAATTTACCATGTGATGACTCCAGAATTCTGATACGGATACGTGTCTGATACGGATACCTATCAAGCACGTTAATTTAAAAAGCACCGCACCGCGCGGATCACGACTTGGCACAAACCACCAACGCAGGAATACTGTACATCCCACTGCTCTCTCCCTCTCGCACATGCTGAACGATCACGATGCCCGACTGACGCCGTCTGACGGCGAGTCCCTGGCGCCACGAGCAACACCCACCCGCCAAGACCATCCCGACAACGCTCGGCAGGCCCACGATCCTGGTGTGCCGCAGCACTCTATTCACCGCATGGTTCATGCCTGAGCAAATTCTCCTGTCACAGAAGCGAAAGCACTGGTCAAGGCGCAAACACGCGAGCGACACGACTGGAGAGTTTCATATGACGACAATGTTCAAGCCCCAACTCTTCGGCAGTGCAATGGATACCTATCGACTATGTACACCTCTTCGGCAGTTGGACTCCAAATCGGACACGGAGAACACGGACTGACGACATTAGAACTCAATGCTGACCTTGAGTGATTTCGTCTCTCCAGCACGAGAGAAGTGATCATAAGCCTTCTCAATATCCTTGAACTTGAAGTCTGCGAGCGAGGTCAGCATGGAGATCCTTCGCGAAAACGACGAGAACCAACTCACCATGCGTCACCATGGCGCTGGCATCAATCTTTCCAGCAGCAGCAAGGTCGAGCAGTGTCGGGATTGTATGCGCAGAGACCAGTGCCATCGAGATGGTTGTGCTTCTAATCCAGAGCTTCTCGATATGCAAGTCGACTTTCTTTCCGTGGACACCAATGTTTGCGATGTGGCCACCGAGTCCAACCAGATCTTCGCACATATTGAATGTGGCAGGAATGCCCACAGCTTCCATTACGACGTCAAAGCCGTCGACCTCATCGAAGTGCTCAGCCGCAAGCTCACGAACTGAGCCTTGGAGATTCTTGACGTTGTAAACGTGTGTGGCGCCCATCTTTTTGGCGACAGACAAACGGTAATCGTCCATGTCGAAGAATACCAGCTTGCGAGGCGCGTAGAGTTGGGCCGTCAAGCCAGCTGACAAACCGACAGGGCCTGCGAACACAGTCAATGGCGAGCTTAACAAGCGGAGAAACCCGAATCCTCACCTGCGCCGACGATGGCCACTGTACATCCAGGCGTGACTTTTCCGCGAAGAACACCTACCTCCAATCCTGTTGGCAAAATATCGCTGAAAGACAACAACGTCCGGTCATCGACACCCGAGGGAACATTGTAGAGTGATGTGTCCGCGTATCGAATTCTGACGTATTCCGCCTGCGTTCCGTCGTGGGTATGGCCTAGGATCCATCCTGCCTTTCGACAAGAATCGGCCATGCTGCAGCAGAGTAAATGTCAACGACAACTTCCACCTCGTTACTCGAACCCCGCCATCGCCACCTTACCTTCTCTTGCAAAATTGGCAACTTCCACAACAGGTAATACATCTGATCAACACGCGATCTCCCTTCTTGAAGTTCTTCACTTCAGTTCCTGCTTCTTCAATTACTGCGATGCCCTCGTGACCCAGCGTGCGGCCATCGGTCACTGTTGGAACATGGCCTTGCAGGATATGCAAGTCCGAGCCACAAATGGTGGTGCGCTGCATCTTGACAATAGCATCGGTGCCATCGACAATCTTGGGAATCTCCTTGTCGACGACTTTGTACTTGCCCACGCCGGCGAAAATGAGCGCCTTCATTGTGAATTCTTTATGCTTTTTCGGAGAACTGTGGGAGTTTTAAAGCAGTCTGAGGCTGTCGCTTGCAGGAATTTTGAAGAGATTGCACTGATGGTTTCACAAGCTACAGGAAAACCAGGACGAGCTACATGCAAGCTATATCTTTTTATCCTTGCCTCGTCGACAATATCGACGCTCCTCGGCGCAGGCACCGACAAGTCATTCGCCCTTCTCCTCACCTTCAACGGCGTATCGGATGCAAGTAAAGAGGGGCAAGCATGTTCTCGCCGCACGCTGTGTGGTCGCTGGGAAGCAAGATCCTGGTACTTGGTCCACCTGCTTCCGCATGCGGTAGCTGCCATTTGCTTGGGAAGCCGCTGAGAATACTGCAAATCGTGTCGGATCCCGCAAAGGAAGTCGGTATAGTCCTGTTTCAATCATCCTCTCATCCTCTATTAGTTTCCTAATCATCACCATCTTCCTTTCAACCTAACAAATTGTCAGCGAAAACCTTTCTCATTCATCATCGGACAATCTTCCGATAACTCACACTTTCTGCTCTGCTCCTCACCATATCCTCTCACACCCCACCCCGCCTTTTCTCTTACCTCTGAGGTGCAAAAGGGGACCTACCAGAGTCTGGCTGGGATACATGCGCGAACGCGACGTCGAAGCTCCCTTCTTATTTGCACGCTAGCCATTAAGGTGAGCTTGTGAACAGGATACGTACCTGCGTGCTGAGCGTTGTTCCTGCGAGGTGCCAAAGCTGCTGCGGGGAAAGGGAACAGGCTTGACAGGGGAGATCAGCGACGAACCCTGGCTGAGTTCGTTGACAGGGAATAGCTGACCGCATAATTCGAGTCGAGTGTGCCGATAACGATACTGTTTTGGGGCGTTGCGACTTTGAGTGTCGGTGGGAAGTTCGTGCACTTTGGGAGATATGGCACGAGCTACTGTCTAGCTGAGAGATGATCGTCTAGCCGCGTGCAGTTAGCCCAACCTCGTAGAACAAGACGTAAAGCATATTTGTCTGTCTGGTGGGAATGAAGACGTGTCGCATGGATGCTTATCGGCAGACCGACAATGAATGACGACGAAAACCGATCAGAAGTCCACGTGGTGTAGAATATACTCATCAACTACAAGAAGCTTTCCTCGCACAAAATATACCATCAAAATTCCTGTGTTGTCTGTATTCATCATAATGCATCACAAATTCTCTACAACCCAAGCATCGCGCCCATTGCACATCAAGCCTTCCAATCTTACAACTTCGCCTTTGAGCCATCCTCTCTCAATTCAGCACCAGCACCCGAGATAGCAAGCTTACCCGTCTCCTTGACCTTGACTTGGAAAATGACCCATTTCCCTTCTTTCCACATTTCTGTGACGAGTGTCTGTCCAGGAAGCACCACACCTGCAAATCGGACCTTGATGTTCTTGAATTGGCCGAAAGTGTTCAGGATTGCTCGGCCTGCGATACCGAAAGATGCGAGGCCGTGCAGGATGGGCACGTCGAAGCCGCCGACTTTGGCGAAGTCGGGGTCCTGAGGAGCGTGTTAGTGAGTTGAATATTTAGGCAGGATGGTGGGAAACTTACGATGTGCAGTGGGTTCCTGTCTCCAGACAGTCGGTAAATGGCAGCCAATTCCTCAGAAGTCTTCTCCTCGACGACAGCATCGGGTTGCCTCTTTGGTGGGTTGTGGACCTTGGTTGCAGCGCCACGATCACCACCTTGCTTCTGTCCACCGAAACCACCAGCCTTGCGGACGAAGACTGTTGACTCGTTGTAGAAGACGTCCTTGCCTGTGTTCTTGTCTTTTGTTTCGCTGCCGTAGACGATAATACCGGCTTTGCCCTTGTCTTGCACTTCGATCAAGCGTGGGGAAGCGATGAGGGTGCCTTCGGTCGGGATAGGGAATTGGCGGATTTCGAGGTACTGCTCGGCGTGCAGCAGTTGTCGAAAGTCGAAATTTGGTAGGAGGGTGCTCATATCGAAGGGCGCTACGGCGTTGAATGGAGGGATCACGCCAAAGGTTGGGATGACTTGGAAATTGTCATCGCTTTCGAAAACGTAAGGGAGCTCAGTGCGCTTGGCTCCAATACCCAGGTCTGCGGAACAGGTTAGCTGAATATGCGCCAGTGGAGAAAATTGCGGCAAGCTTACTGTAGAGAATCACATCGCGTTCATCATAGACGAACTCCGTTCCCTCGGCCTGCGCCTTCTTAGCTTTGTCGATCACGGCCAGGTAGTCAGTGTCATCAGATGACTTGGACTGCTTCCCACCTTTCTTGGACCGGTTCTGGGAGTTGCCTAGGATCTTGTCGTTCGCGAACGACACATCGTGTGGGTTGTCGGCACGGCCATCGTCGAAGTTGACGATCTTATCCCACGCCGCCTTGACTGCCTCTGGAGTCAGCTCGACATCGACTGGGAACTGTGCACCACCAGTCCTCTGCCATCTTGTCTCTCCAGCCCAACCAGAGCCGCTCTCGAACACACGTCCAGTTGGCTCACTTGGCATCTTGTCTGAGCTCATGATGAGGACAATAGGAACAACGTAGTCGGGCTTGAAGGCTTGCACCATCTCCTCTGGCATAATCGAGCGAGTCATGTTGGTGCCTGCGTTTGGTGCAATGGTGTTGACGAAGATGTTGTACTTCTTGCCCTCACGAGCGAGAGCACGCGAGAAACCGAGGATACCGCACTTGGCAGCTGCGTAGTTGGCTTGCCCGAAGTTTCCGTAGATACCTGAAGTGGAGGTTGTGTTCACGATACGTCCATACTTCTGCTTAAGCATGTGAGGCCAAGCAGCCTTGCTAGCCTTGTAGGTGCCACGCAGGTGGACGTCCAAGACCTGCTGGAACATCTTGTCCTCCATGTTGTGGAAAGCCTTGTCGCGAAGGATACCAGCATTGTTGATGAGAATGTCGATTCGGCCGAAGTTGTCGATTGCGGCGTTGACCACCTTCTCTCCGTCCTCGGCACTGCATCGAACGCCGACTGCCTTTCCGCCAAGCTTCTTGATCTCCTGCACAACTGGCTCTGGGTCCGCAAGGTCGTTGACAACAACAGTCGCACCATACTTGGCAAAGGTCAAGCAGTAGCTGCGACCCAGACCAGCACCACCACCCGTGACAACAGCAACCTTGCCGCTGAAGTCGAGCTCCTGGGCCTTCGGGCTTGGCTTGAGCTTCTGCGCCTCCTCGAGAAGGGTCATGAAGTCGTTTGGCCCAGTTGGGTGCTGTGGGTTGGTCCAGTCTTCAATGTCCTTCCACTTCGCGAGCAGGGCTCCTGGAGTGAAGGTGTCATCTGCCTTGAGGAGCGCACCATTCGAGCGCTCCCATCTGTACTTGGCGACGTGACCACCACCAAGTTCGAAGATACCACCGGTCTCTTCAGCAGGAGTATCCTTGTGTGTAAGAGCTGCCACGACTGGCACGATCCACTCAGGTTTCAGCAGATCCAGAACCTCCTTTGGCATCACTGTCGCAGTTAATCGCGAAGCAGCGATTGGCGCAATCGTGTTGGCGATGATGTTGTACTTGGCACCCTCCTTTGCCAGTGTCTCTGTGAAGCCGACTTGCGCGAGCTTCGCCGCAGAGTAGTTGCATTGTCCGAAACTTCCAAAGATACCCGCAGCCGAGGAAGTGCTGATTATTCTGCCGTACTTTTGTTTCCTGAAGTGTGGGAAAGCCGCTCGTGCGCACTTGTATGCTCCAATAACGTGCACCTTCATAATCAGATCCCAGTCCTCATCTTTCATGTTCTTAAAGCTGATATCACGCAGAATGCCGGCATTGTTGATGAGCACGTCTATGCGGCCAAAGTTGTCAATGGCTGTCTGGATAATCTTCTCGCCATTCTCGACGGAATCGTAGTTGGCTACGGCCTTGCCGCCAGCTTGCTTGATCTCGTCGACGACCTTTTGTGCCATCTGTGTCCCGCTGTCAGTTGGTTCCTCATGGGTTTCGCACTTCCACGCTAATGCTCACTGTCTGGCTAGCACCTTCGCCCTTGAAGCTGCCTCCGAGATCGTTGACCACGACATTGGCGCCTCTGCTGCCGTAGAACAGGGCATATGCTCTGCCGAGTCCTCCACCAGCTCCGGTAACGACGACCGTCTGGCCATCCCATCGCAGTTGTTCGCCCATGATGGCGGTCTGTGTGTGGTGAGTGGGAGGATAAAGAGAAAGAAAGAAGGGTCGACTCGAAGTCGTTGATTGTGAGGGAGGAAGAAAGGTCAGGTGGCCGCGAGGTAGAAGCGATATGTTTGGGAATTGTCTAAGCAACCCTGCTGGTCTCTGCTCACGTCCAGTCCAGCAGCGCGTGCCGACGAGGATGCACCCACGAACCTCGGCTGATCACGTCCGGCATGCACGGCCACATCCACCTGCTCTCTCAGCTGTGGATGCTCAGAACCACAGCCGGCATTCTCGTGGTCTTCCCATCTTTTCCTTTGTTCCCGTACCATGGCCGCGTGTGGCCGGCGTGGACAAGAACAGACTGGAGAACGTCATCTGCCGGCTTTTTCGAGAGTCTGCCGCGAACTCTCTGCGGCGTGCGAAGGCTCTCCCGCGTCCACCGAGGCATTGACGGCTCCATGCTGATACTACACCATCTGCAGCTGGACGACACACTGCTCGTGACTAGATGACAGTACAGTGATGAGCTTGGCGTGACATCTGCTTCCTCTGTGGACTGTCATATGAAGAAGCACCCCAGGTCATGAGGCATGATGCTCTGCAGGCTGACGGGGAGCTGGCTCGGCTATTCTCTCAGCCGCAAGGTTGTCCCTTTCACATGCTCAAAACCGCAGAGCTGTTGCAGCTGCGTATGGTAGACACGGAACCAGGACACGTGAGTTTGCGCTATGCCGGAGATTATTGACGACAAGTCAGAGCACTGCATACCTTTCATCCTCGAGCGGCTCAAGTCGCACAAGGAAGAGTATGAACAGAAGGGACAACAACCCCCACCATTCTTCCTTGGCTTGAACGGAGTGCAAGGCGCAGGCAAGACTACACTGGTAGGTCCTTCTCGCCTTTGGAAAATTGAAGTTGAAAGAGCTATCTTAGACCAAAGTCTCTCAGACCTTGAATGATACACCATGCGGGCAAGAGAACTGACATTCGTAGGTGGAAACCCTCCATCATACTCTCTCACAACCTCCCCACAGCTTGCCCACGCTGGTGTTGTCTATAGATGACCTGTACCTCCCTCACTATCAACAACAAGCTCTTGCCAAATCGCATGCCGCAAACCCGCTCGTGCAGCACCGAGGCGTGCCTGCGACACACGATGTCAAGACCGGTATTGAGCTATTCCAAGCACTGGCGAATCGTGATTCCAACGTGAAGATCCCAAGCTACGACAAGTCTCAATTCAATGGTGCAGGAGACCGCAGGCCCGAATCAGATTGGCATACCGTGAATGCGACGAGTCAGAGCCCAGTAGAAGTGGTTGTGTTCGAAGGCTGGTGTGTCGGCTTCCGCGCGCTCAGCGATGAAGAAGTGCAGCAAAGGTGGGAAGCGGCGAGACAAGAAGCAGAGAGCGGTAACTACACTGGGCGGCTAGGGAAGCTGAAGCTAGAGGACGTGCTATTCGTCAACAGCAAGCTTCGCGAGTATGATGCGCTAACAGACAAATTTGGCGCTTTCATCCACATGTAAGTCATCTACTTGTCAGATCAGATACACTGCTGACGGAATGGGACAGTGACGCCGAAGATTCGCTATATGTTTACGACTGGCGAGAGCAGCAGGAGGCTGCGATGAGGGCTTCAAAGGGAACTGGCATGTCAAAGGAGCAAGTCATCGAGTTTGTCAATGGTTATTATCCGTGCTATGAGCTGTATACGGATGTATTGCGGAACGGTATCTTTGGAGGCGAAAAGGGCAAGCAGCTGAGATTAGTTGTTGGGAAGGACAGGAAAGTCGTGCAGGTGCACAAGATATAGCCACGTGTTACCCAGAGTCAGATCTGTAGAGTGATGTACAGAAATATTTTGAGTGCATCTCAGAGACATATTTCTTCCCATGCCGTCCGTGCGGCCAGTTCCCCGCGATCGGAGAAAGTCGCCATCACGCAATCGGGAAGAGTCAGCAGCTCGAATGACTTGGCCGACATCTTCCTGAGCTCGCACATTCACACACCGCACACACACCTACCAAAAGATCCTTCAAGCATTGAAGTCTTTTCCCCAGACTTCATTGCCCATCATTCCACCCACCTAAAACCCAGCTGTTGAGGTCTCTAGTCCTCGGTAAAAAACTACCACTCTCCCAAAATGAGCGGCGGCGACCTTCCCAATGGCAACGGCAAGGCCTTGAAGCACATTGACCTCGATGGCCACGACCTGCCACCTTCGCCTGCTCCCTCCACTCCGCGTAACGGCCGTCGCTACAACTTTGCGACCGAGTTGGTCTATACCGAGAGCAACGACCAGTACAACGCCAGCAGCGTTCCCATCTACCAGTCAGCCACCTTCAAAGGTGGTCCCGGCCAGGAATATGACTACACGCGCAGTGGTAACCCGACGAGGACGCACCTCGAGCGACACATGGCGAAGATTATGGGCGCCAACCGTGCGTTGGTGGCGGGTTCGGGCATGGGTGCGCTCGACGTCATCACCAGGATTTTGAAGCCGGGCGACGAGGTCGTGACTGGAGATGATCTGTACGGCGGGACCAACAGACTTCTCACGTACCTGAAAGAGCATGGAGGAGTCACGGTCAAGCATGTGGACACCACGACACTGGAGGTCGTGACGGCCGCGATCACTGAAAAGACGACCATGGTGTTGCTTGAGTCACCCACGAACCCGCTGATCAAAATTTGCGATATCAATGGAATCGCCACTGCTGCACATGCGATCAGCAAGAACATCGTGGTCGTGGTCGACAACACTATGTTGTCGCCATACCTGCAAAACCCTCTCGATCTAGGTGCCGACGTCGTCTACGAGTCTGGAACCAAGTACCTATCGGGGCATCACGATGTTATGGCGGGCGTCATTGGCGTCAACGATGTTGCACTCGGCGAGAAGTTTTACTTCATGATCAACAGCACGGGCTGTGGCCTTGCGCCTTTCGACAGCTGGCTGCTGCTTCGTGGTGTGAAAACTCTGGCAATTCGCATGGACAAGCAGCAAGCGAATACGCAAGCCATTGCCGAGTTCCTGGAGAACCACGGCTTCAAGGTCCGCTACCCTGGGTTGAAGTCTCACCCTCAGTACAAGCTGCATTGGAGTCAAGCGCGCGGTGCTGGCGCCGTGCTCTCTTTCGAGACGGGCTCCATCGCACTGTCCGAACGGATCGTCGAGTCTACGAAGCTCTTTGGTATTAGCGTGTCCTTCGGATGTGTCAACTCGCTGATTTCCATGCCCTGCCGCATGAGCCACGCGAGTATCGACCCAGCTACGCGGAAAGAGCGCGCTCTCCCCGAGGACATTATCCGATTATGTATTGGTATCGAGGATTTGGAGGATCTGCTTGATGACTTGAGCCAGGCATTGGTTAGAGCGGGCGCTGTGCGCTTGACTGGAGCTGATGGATTCAGGGCACTAACTGCCGAGGAAACCGCAGGAGAGAGTGGAAGAACGACGCAGGTCGTTGACGAGCCATGATCCAACATCGTGTACTAGTACTGGACAATGTACTTGACAGCTTCGAGATGAGCTGCTTCACTAATCAAGAAAAGTCAATAAGGACATACAGAAATTCAGAAGCGGTCGCGGCAGTCTCTTTTCTCATCTATCATTCATGTGTGCTGGATTTTGAACCGCTGGGTTGATCGTCAATAATGTTATGTTCATCACGCATTACTTCGGGCATGCTGGGACATGTAACTCTGTTCACTGCAACACCGAGTGGAAAGTTACTGTATAGCCCAGAGATGTTCGGCGGTTCTCGTCAGAAGAACGAAGCCTGTAACCTCAAACTAACGACCACTACGAGCAATGCCGACCAGGCATCATGCCGCATGAACCACGCGGCGGCCACAAGTCGAGCACGTTGTGACCTGGGTTCAGCACGTTGGTCTCATTCGTTTCAGCGATATCTGAGCGCGGATCTTTCTGGATATGAACAAGCACAGGATCCTTCGGCGCATTTCGTTAACCGAGTCTCAGGTGCTGGGAGCTTGGCATGCAGGTCGGGGCGTCAGTGGTCTGGGTTTCGCTTTGCAGCTCTCTGCGCCCCCCAAGTCACCCACGTTCTGCCTTTTCTATCCGGGGGATTCTGTGTCGCGGCATTTTACACCAAGATACCGCAGAATTGCGGATGTTTGCAGTTCAGCAGTGACGATAAGTATGGGTGTCTTCCGCGATGCAGTGCGTGCAACTGCGCAACGTCTGCTCTTTGCAGTATTCCTTCATCACGTCAGAAAGTGAAGAGTCCGCGTTCCCTGTTCCTTTCGGGGACCTCATTACTACGACTGCAGCCCGGTCATCGACCCCCGAACCCGAAGGACCACGCGGGTTGACGATCATTACAGTCGCTCTACATTATAGCTCAAGACGCAACGCTCGTGATCCGACGTTGCTTGAGACTGGATCCAGGTCTACGACTCAAGCACAACATGTCTTCTATTACATCAGCAACATCGGCCATGTCTACCGGAATCAGCAAAACATCAGGCAGACGAAGACGATCTGCGCCGAAGCTCAAAGAGAGCTGCGATTGTTGTGCTATCGCTAAAGTGCGATGCACAAGAGAACGACCTTCTTGTCTGCGATGTCGATCCAAAGGCAACGATTGCCAATATAGCATCTCACGAAGGGCTGGACGCAAGACCATGCGCAATATCACCGTGACACCAATCAGCACATCCGGGTCAGACACTTCCTCATCAATCGGGTCACCAGTGCAAGTCTCTGCGAAACCAAGCTTTGTCTACACAGAACGATCTTCATTCAGCGGTTCTTCTCCAAGCAGCAGCACCTCATCAACATTCGGCGACTATGTCCACGGACTGCCAATTCCTCCATGCACAACACCAGAAATGACGGAACATCTCTACAACAACCAGGACCTGGCAATGTGGACTCAAGCCGCGTTCATCTCGTCACAAGGCGAATCCGATGCAAACGCAGACTGGTGTAGCCTCGCCGATAGCTTCTCACACTCGACTCTCACCCCATCAAGACAACTCTTCGAATCAAAACCACACCCCACAACACCCACCTCACCCATCTCCTCCTCATCACCCTCCGAAGAAGAAGATTCCCCCATCCTAGAAAGCATCGAATTCCCACCCCTCACAACCCTCCCACATCACCACTCCCAGCTCCTCTCATCCGACGAAACCACCTGCGAAGACCCCGAAATACCTTTCCCCCAAGACATTCCACTCTTCGGCTCCATCCACCAAGAAGCTTTCCTCTTCGCCGAAACAGAAGCCATCCGAGAAGAGCTCCGTCTCGTGGCAAATTATGTCTCAACATTAGAGGAACGCGTTGATCGGGGTGTGAGGTGCGCGGGTTTACAGCAGAAAGCTGCGATGGAGGCGAAAGCGTTTTGCGGGGACTTGGAGTCAAGCGATATTGGGATGGCAGCGGAAGCGGGGAATTTGGTTGCGAGGTTTGATGCCAGTGATTTGAGGAGACGATTGGGGAGTATCAGGCATGAGATTGAGTGTATTGTTGGGTTTGGTTGAGGGAATTCGTTTTTGGGGCGTGTGATATTGGAGGAGGATCGTCTCATGGTTTGAATGATGTGAAATGTACGGATGTTTGACAGGACGTAGTATTAGCTTGTTGAAGATTGGGAGAAACAGTGACCCGTCTCGACAGAATCGATGGAACTTGTTTGACTATCAACAGTATTTCTCTTTACTACATCCGCTAACGACTGGATCGCAATGCCAAATAACAGCTTCCACAAACCTGGCTCCTTTGTCTATTGCCTTGCACTGAAATCATCTAGACTCCCGAAGGCGCACCAGAAGGCGCAGCCCCAGACGGCGGCGCACCCGAAGGAGCAGTTCCATTTCCACCTGGGCCACCAGAACCTCCTGGTCCACCCATGCCCGAGTTCTCGTTCGCAACACCACCCTCCTTGTAGTGCGTTCCAGCCGAAGTAATCTCCTGGTCACTGCTCGTATCGATTCCGAGCGAGATCCAAGCCAGGATTCCATCTTCGATCGAGTCTCCGATGAGAACGTACTCAACAAAAGGATCCATGTCCGCCGCTTCCTCGCCAAGGATGCTGTCCTCGGAGTTGAGGGTCAACTCTTGGGTGTTGCTGGCATATGGCTCTGTAGTGTGGACTTCGGTGATGAGAGATTGGTCGAAGAAAATCTGACCGACGTGGGAAGCGTGTGCGGTGAAGTTTCCGTAGCCGGCGAGGAGGGTGCCGTTGGAGCGGATGATGGTTGAGTTGACATTGTGGGTCAGGACGTGGATGTGTGGTGCGCGGCCGGTGTAGTGACCTGGAACGATGCTTTCGAATTGGATGACTCCGTTGACGTCTGTTTGCTGCAGACCGCGGAGGAAAGTGTTATCAAGGTTGGAGGTGTCGTCGGAATTTCCATTGCCGGATGCTGCTACGCCGGAGTAGACTCCTGTTGCGTTGCAGTGCCAGGCGTCGACGTAGACGGCTGGGACGGGGGAGCAGTCGGATGTGTCGATGAATTGGACGTCGAGGAAGAGTGGGACACCTTCTTGGTCCTCGGACATATCTTTGCGAATCAGTTCGCCATCGATATAGTAAGGGCCTGGTCGGGTGGTTAGACTGTTGACAAGTTTGCGGGAGAAGACGACTGGCGCTGAGATCCCGCTCCAAGCCAATGTTAGAACCACGCACCTTGAGTGACCTCTGGCTGAAGGATGCAGCTTGAGTTGTCTTGGAACAGAAGCGTCTCATCATCACCAAACTTGACTCCTGAAGTGGAAGCATGGGAGATGTTGTAGTCGGCGAAGTCGCGGCGGACGAGAGGCTTGTCAGTCGCAAGACCACGCTTTGCACGAGCGTGCTTAGCAAAGGCTTGACGGCGGGCAAGTGACTGCTCGATGTGGCCGCGGCGCTTCAGCTCGTTGGCGCAAGAGCGGACACTGCGAGGCTTGAGAGATCTGAAGAACTCTGCACGCTCTGCCGCCTCTTCAGCCACGTTGTGACCTGGATGGGCCAGAGAGCCGATTGTGAGAAGACTCAGGGTGAGGAGAGAAGTGATTGGCGCCATGGAGAAAGGAGGCTTGGAGATTTTGGTATAAGATTGTTGCGGTTGCTTGATGATTCAGATCGAAAGAATGGTGTTCCTACACCACTACATATACTCACTTGGTTCAATGCTGCGTTCCACACTCATTCTGAGCCGCGTAATGCGCCGGACCACGTTGGAGATTGATCAACTCCCGTGTCGCCAAGCAAGGCGATGCTTCCTCGGAGAGTGTTAGTCGTGGTCGCACTTGCTGAACGACGCTTGCGTGACAAGTCCAGCCGACTGGCTATGTCGAAATGAGCAAGCCACTTCGTTCATGAAACGGGGACATTCCGGACGTTGACAAAGGAGAGTCGATCATTGGCCATTGAAGTCCATTCGATTGAGAAATGTGATGTTGGTGGATCGCATTTGTGCGTCGCGGCTCCAGATCTGCAACGGCGACTACAGACAGCATCCACATTTGTGGCTTGCGAAGACGACGTTCAGCCTATCCTCGTCATCAGCAGCAAAATCTGTGATCTGTATGGATCGAGGTTGTCTTGGCTGGCGCAGCATCGACGTCGCAGATGTGCTTCAGCGCAGAGGAAGGCGTCGGGTGGGGTGGGGGACGACACAAGTCGGCTCCCTTAAGCGACACCCTATGAAGCAAAAGTGGCCCAGACCAGGCTAACAACACTTTGGCGATGCTCTCAATGTGCCGGTGGGTCGTAACAAGCTTCTGCAAGTCGCTAAGCAATGTCGTGTGGACTATCAACCAAAGCTTTGCCAGTACGCGTTACGCCTTGGCACCGGCTGACGTGGGCAGGGCGGCCATAGTGGAGTGAATACCAACCCTTTGGCAGCGGCATACGTGGTCAGCGTCAACGTAGGAGCAATCAGTGGCCCACGGCGATTGCCGTCGCCGCCTCGAGGCTTCGTCTTGTCAGGACTGAGATCGGAGAGGCTGCAGAAGGGTTGCGCCACGAAGAGTCTTCAACTCCGAGGCTTCGCCTGCGAAGATAGCTTGCTCGCAGAACGCTCGGACGTGTATAAACATTCGCGCTACAGACATCGCCGCAAAGGCAGCGTGCCTGCATACCCCCCGAGAGACTCTCCGGGCCTTCTTGGAGGGGCACCTGGTGGATGTTCATTGCATGCCATGGCAGTTCTGCTTGGGAACGTTGGCAAGCTTCGCAACTACGCCGGTGATCACTGCTGCCGAGGTGCGGTCGAGACTTTAGGCTTCAATGCGGCCGTTCAGCGTGATGTTGGTTGCTTGTCGTACGCAGATGTCTTGTATTCTCGCTCCAACTGGAATTTAGCGCAACCTTGGGCGTTAGTGACGATTCAGCCGGACGCAACTGCTGGCGAGAGCTTGGCCATCTCGACGTGATGTAAGAGTGTGCAGCGGGAGAAAGTGGAACTGTATTTGGGAGTCGGGAATGTGGGCAGACCCAAATTTTGATTCGAATATTGATGGCGCTTCTTCAATTCACCTTCTTCAGTTGGGCTGCTTCACGTTTGCTCGATGCTTCTTCATCGACTCGCCTACAAGCACACCATTTCTGATGTCCTTCGCAACGTTCTCATCAGCCTCGACTTGCGAAGCGATGAGGTCGAGGGCCTGTTCTGCAAGATCCTTGGGCAAGCACACCACCCCATTGAGGTCGGCGATTAGAATGTCTCCCGGATTGATGTATGAATCTTGCTCTTCACTGTTGAAGCGGACAGGACCGTTGATCTCGCTCACACGAGCAACTTCGGCTGGTGCTGTTGTGCCAACATCCTTGGCAAAGACTGGGTAGTTGAGGTCGCGATGCTCTTGGAGATCTCGCAGGCGGCCATCAATGATTGTGCCAGCTGCTCCCAGATATTGTGCTCGTGTGCTCATGAGTCCGCCGTAGCATGCATTGATCATCTTTGGAGGGGCCGAGACGAACAACACATGTCCTTCAGGCACGGTATCGATGTAGTGACCTTTTGGGTTGGGGTCATTCTCGTAGTTCTTCCTGACATATTTGACTGTATACGCCGGGCCGATGATCTTGGTTGGACCTTCTTGTCGTCTCGGGGACCACATCGTCAGGCCTGGCAGGAAACCTCCATGAGGCACTTTCAGCTTTGTGAGGGCATCTGCCACATCACAGCTAGACTATGGATTTAGCGAGACGATGTGGAGTAAGGATGTGGAAGGAGTACCTGGTGAAAGACTCTAGCGCCTTCACGATGTTCTTCACTGCACTCATGATCGCTTGATATTCTGGAGGAGAGACTAGATGATAATTACATCTCAAGATGGTGTTTGCTGGGCCATTGTTATATGTTGATGGGCAGCTCTATGGTCGGGTGCAGCTGGCTCCGATGTCGCTGGAGTGGCAGCCGAGTCCCCTGCACTTTAGCGACCACATGCCACTCACGATAACAGCATTCGTTCTTGTACTCATCTTCAACACTTTTGATATGACTCCGATACTTCCAATACCGCGTGCACAATAATATGGACCTGTAGACCCGCGTGCGGCCCGTTGATGCGCCACAGGCGCTTCATGACAAAGAAAGTGCTTTACCAACAGAATCATTATCAACCACGGAAGGCACTGCAGCAGGGGACCATCTCGATCCCGTGAAGACCTTTCAATGATGCTTCTTAGCACAGCGATATGCGCTCCTGACATCGATTCTCCTCCTTAGCCGAAGCGCAATTGCACGCCAAGAACATCCAGGTTGTTGATGAATAGCGAGCTCCATAGGACACACGTGGCCCGCTGTCGACATTTCCATCACAAGGAGTATTTGTGCTTGATTGTGGCATCTGCCTGTGCATCTACTACGGCTGGTGACCTTGAGGCCACTACGGCGGCAAATCAGCAGTTGTCCCTCCTGCGGTTGAGCCTGTCCTCAAAATCATTACGTCAGCATATTGGTGCATCGGGAAGCTGGACAATAACATTGTGCCAAATTTCGTCAAAGAGACTGCACTATTGTCCAAAGGACCTTTCAGCATGAGCCATCCTTCATTGTTCACACAGAGCCCACCTTTGAGGTCAAAGTGCTTATGCTATTCACCTCCAGGCGGCTACAAGTATCCCCACCTGAGACTCCCTCTGCTTTCCCAGGATATTCACCATGACAAGCTTTCTAGGACTCAAGAGAGCAGAACTCGAGGCCGTGTCTGCAGGTACAGACATCTTCAACTTCAAGCAAAGCGCCTCCGCTGGCGGAGCCCTGCCAGAGATGAGTCTCCCTGACACCATCGACTCGGCGACACTCCGCGCGATCCTACAAGTCGACAGTTACGATGATGAACTCTCGATCCTTGGCCTGTACTACCAGACCAAGGTGACCGAGAAGGATATCAACATTGCCTTTCGAAAACTTGCATTGGTCCTACATCCAGACAAGTGCATTGATCCATCCCAAGCTGAGCTTTACAATCGTCTCTTCCAAAAGCTTGAACGCGCGAAAGACTCTCTTCTCAATGAGAACGAGAATCTCGAGCCGCAACCTCTTCTTCTTCAGGAAGGCCCCGAGTCCCGCCGCATCCGAGTTCTCGACGCAAAGGAAAAGCTCAAAGCAGCCCGCGCCCAAGCAGTGCAGAACAAGGCTCTCAACCCAAAGCTGCAATGCAAAGCCGCTCGTACCAAGCTTGAACGCGAAGTCGAAGTGGCGGCGGTCCAAGCTGCCGTCCTGAGAAAGCGCGGCCAAGAGACTCAAGCCAACAAGGTGCTCTCCGACGCTAAAGAAAAGCTCGCCGCGTTCAATGCCAGATACGAAAAGGGCAACGACATGTTCGACGACCCAAGCTTAGCAGAAAGCAGATGGGAGAAGAACCTCCTTCGAGGAAAGACTTCTGCCACGACAGGCGTCAGTCTCGAGCTGAAGAAGCAAAAGGAACAGCAGCATATGGCTCAAGACCTCAAGAAAATGGCTATGCTCGGCATGAGTCCCGAGGAAGCGGCCAAGAGGGAAAACCAGAGAATGCTCAAAGAGGACAAGGAAGGCTGGACCAGAAAGGTCTACGACGCCAATGGCCAATCTTGGTACATGCATGCTGCTGACAAGGAAGCTGACATGCGCCAGAAAGATATGGAGGTCAGATGGGTCGAGGCCGATGATGGATGGAAGAAGATGCTTTACTGGAAGGATCAGTGAAGTAACTCCATGCGCGGCCCCGTCTGATTGGCACTTACACTAGTCAGGTCTAACCACCATTTCACTTTTTTGCTTTTAGCAGCATGGCTAGAGTCCGGCGTTCCTTATGGATATTGTCTACCACGTAGCTATCACGGCGCAAGTACGATCAATGAACATCAGAATTACATCTCACCCACATGCAATGCCTATCTTCTCCTCTTCTCTAAGTGATCGTGCGCTGAATTACCTAGCATCTCAAAAGTGAACCAACGATGCGTCAACTCGTGCTGTCCCGCGACATAATTTCGGATCAAAGGCTTTGTGTTCAAATACACAAAACAATTCAAAGCCTGCATCGCAAAAGGCGATCTGTCTAACCGGTCTTTCTCCACCTTCACATTCACGTTGTGCGCGGACAGTAAATGTCTCAAAGGATCATCACTGCCTGCCTACCATTGTACTTCTTATATTTGCAAGCTTTCCTCCCCGAACTCGAGCCATTACTGAGCATATCACGAGAGCTTTCAGAACCGAAGCACAGCCGTCCACGATCATTAGCAACTTCAACCGCGAACCAAACATACCACTGACCGACTTCAACAGACAAAATGGCTGCCCAACAACCAACCAAGGCTGACTTCCTCAAGTCCCTCAAGCCACTTAACAAACAGGAATGCGTAAGTACAGCATCTTCGTACCAAACATCATGATACCTCATGCTAACTATTCTCAACAGCCAATATGCTTCGAAAACATGAAAAACGCCACCCAGCTACCATGTAAGCACATTTATTGCCTCAAGTGTATCAAGATGTGGCTCAAGGATATGTCCAATTCTTGCCCAAGCTGCCGCGTCCTGCTCTATCAGGCCGAGATCGAGGAAGAGGAGTGGGAAGAACCGGAGCCCGCGGTGGTTGCAGGACCTCCACCACCACCGCCGCCGCCGCCAGTAGCAGCACGAGCAGCACCAGCAGCGTCGGCAGAGCTTGGCACTGTCGATAACCCGATCGTTTTGTAGAGTCTTGTAGAGTAGGTGATACGCTGAGATTGTGATTAGGATGTAGAGCAAGATGTTCAGACCGACGGTACCTCGAAAGGATGCCGAGATATGATCGCTCTGTGTTAGTAGAGTATTCTTCAGGCCAGAGAGGTAGTAGAATGTAGCTGTAGCCATAAAAACATTGTCTTCAGACCCCGGAAGCAACATTGCATCCCGTGCTTTGCCTCCATATTCCTTAGGGACAAAGGCTTTGTGTCCAATTCACAAGCCTCTTCAACGTCCCTGATCGCTCTTCCTTCACATGTACATTCACTTTGTTTTCGGACAATGAATGTCGCGAACGACTGTCCCCATCTCCCTCTGCTATTTGATTCAGATAGCAGAGCTATGAGATTGAATCGAAGCAGAACAGAACTCCTAGAAACCCAGCGTAGCCCCATACACGGCTAACAACGACTACACCCATACACTCTTTGGTTCACCTCATTCTAACACCCGCAAGCCACAATGGCAGAACAACTAACCAAAGCAGAATACCTCGCATCCTTAGAGCCACTTCCAGAGCAGAACTCTCACCGCGGCTGTTACGAAATTCTCACAGACGCTACCCAAACACCATGCGGCCATATTTTCTGCCTCGAGTGTCTCAAACTGTGGGTAGAAGGCACTCAAGCCTGTAATGCGGATTGTCCCGCCTGCAGAGCCCCTCTCCATGCATTCGAGGAGGCATCTGAGGACGACCCGGAGGATTTCATGGATCTTATGGATCTCGTAGATCCAGCAGAAATGGAAGCGGGAATAGAAACGGGCGGCCCATTGTCCAGAAGCTTCCTACAGCAACAAGCCATAATGAACCCGATCATCATCATTCAAGGTTCTGTTCTTCACGCATTGACCCACGAATACGTCCAAGCGGTTCGCGACCGCGAGCGCGACCTCATGGAGATCGAGTTCGGCGAGGCAGAAGATCTACTTGACGTGTTTGCTTTGAGTTTTCCAGATTTCATGGACGAACTCTTCGAGAAGGACGTCCGCTACGCCTTCTACTGGCGTTACTCGGTAATGGGTTTTGGTTTTCTTCGTCTCACGGTGAGCAGGGAGGTCTCTGCGGATCATCCAGTCCTTCATTCTGGGGATAGACACCCAATGGACGAGCTCGCTGGTCGAGTCCAGGACTTCTTCAATGGTCTGAGGGAAGAAGGCATGGCGTCAATAATTGTCCAGCGGGCGATTGGGCGGAACCTCGCTGTTGACGTAGAGTACGAGTGTCAATTTTTTGGGCCTTGCGGTAACCCACTGGAGGGCATATTGAGAAGTCCGCACGTCAATGATTGCTCTGTCCCTCATTGTCAAATACATTTGACTTATCTCAATCGAGGTATGATCTTGACAAGTACGCACGTTGACGATCGAGTAGCCCTGCCCCTCACAATCAAATAAATTTGACCAATTTCCATTCTTTCTTTGCCTCTTTCCAGACTTTAACATCATTGATATCAGCTTTAGCTAATCTCCTGAACTCGTTGCCATCTCTCTCCACGACAATGAGGTTTATAGTATGTGGTTGTAAATCCCAATTCTCTTCGTAGACATCCTGAATCGGCGCATGAGAACTGCGCGATAAAAGTATAACCTCAACAGGCTGGTATTCAAGATCATACTTGGGAGGCACATCGCTGAATCGTACATATCCTAATGCTGACGTGACAGGTTTTTGGTCCGCGGTATGAATTTGTAAGTCCTTGAGGAAGAAATCCGAGGAGCTTTGGACCCAGCCGTAGAGTGCAGTATCGTCCAGTGGTAAGAGGCCATGGTTCTCGAGATCGAGCACAGTGACAGGTCTGTGAAAGTCCTTTCGAAGAAGAGCATGAGTACCATAGGTCTTCAGACTGTGCACTGGTTTGATCTCATCACCTTGCGCTCGGTACCAGTCGACTTGAGTCGTAAGCCAATTATCCCCGCTGTATCCTGCGGAGATCTCATGCGAGGCCCAGCTCCATGATGGAATATCTCGAAGCCCGTCTCTGCGACATGATTGGCTTAATTGCTTGCGAGGCGCCCACAGTAAGGCCAACTCGAGGTACTTTTCTGGAAGACCGAATAAGAATTTAGTTTCATACTGGTCTGCCAGGATTCCAGCGATACCTGCGAAAGCTGGCAAGCGGTCTGATTCGAATCGCATTTGTCGATGAGTGTAGCTTCGGACCGCATCGAGGTACATCAGCCATTCTGCTTCGCTGCGTCGACTGAATGCTAGACAGTCTTCGCACGCACTGAAGTACGTGCCTGACCAGTCCTTGGTCTCAGCCGTATGAATTGGCTTGGGTAGGTTGGGGAGTCTGCCTTCATTGTAACTCTGCCTGACCCGCATCTTGCAGGCCTCTGTGCATCCGAATGTGGACTTTTGCTTTCTTTGCTTGCCGATGAATTCTCGCCATATGTTTCTCTGCTCTGTAGCCATATTCAAAGAGTGCTTTTGGCAGTCTCGTGCATCGCATGCACCATTCTCAAGCTTGATCTCCTCACTAAAAAGTGTAGTGCAGCAGAGCATTGAAACTCCCCGTGAAGTGATGTACAGGATTCTTCGGGCTAGCGATGATTCTTGATATGTCCAGGCGCGTGTGTTGTACTCGGAGCCATTCATGATTCGGCCCAGAAAGCACGTTCGTGGAAACAAACGCAGGCCATCGACAGTCGTTGATGACTGTCCAATGTCTCGTGGCTTATCACTCACACCTGCCATGCCATCATTGGCATCAGCACTCGACGCCGCAACTATAGTCACAGTGGCACAGCCATATACCAGATGCATCTGACCAATCTGAGCAGCCTTGTGTGTTGGGCTGTCTTGTATGATGCAGAGGGCATCTACCCACACATAGTCGACGCCGATCTCTCTGGTCAAAGTGATCGCATCCCGGACCGTGGATGGAAGAGGCCGCGAAGCCAGTGCTCCCTCGATTTGCAACAGTGGGAATTCCTGCTGAAGAGTGAGATACTGCTTCGCGTCGCCCCATTTGTAGCTGAGCGCGGCGTAGTCGGCATCTTTGGGAGCTTGCACCAAACAGTGCTTCTTCACATCTATCAGTAGTGATTGCTCAGGTAACTGTTGAACAGCTTGCACAGATCGATACGTTGCGTTGCAATCCTCGTGGCTCTTCTCACATGTAGAGACCCAGTGTTTGACGACATTGTAGCTGATAGTTTCTGGCGCAACGCGTCTTCCATAACCGATGCCAGGCCGCTTGATGCGGAATGAGTCCTCAGCATCGAGCATCACATCTCCAGCATCCTCGAACTCATCCGTATAGATGTGAAGCCTGTAAGCCCTAATGGGGTCTTCGTCTTGACCGGATTTGCACTGGAGAGCCACAGTCCAGAGAGGCACGAGGACGAAGCCATCTTCCTCGCCGAGTTTGCCTCTGTATGCCCATGGCCCGTAGCGGATAGCTGAAAGGATGATCTTGCAAAGCTCGCACTTTTGACTTCGTTCTTCGATTTCTTGAAAGCTTCCAAGTTCTGTTTCTTCATTGCTATCTGGTGAGGTCAGCAGTCTCTTGACGTCCAGATCCGAGCAGATATCGCACAACGAAGACATCTTTTGTTAATTTAGAAGCGTAGAGCTGAACATAGCATTGTGAGCTACTTATATGCCTGGAAATCGTGCATCACTAGTGCATCTTGCCTGCGAGAAGCCATTTGGGGCTTGCAGGCACGGAGACGTAGTCTTGCGATGACTGGTCACTTCGATACGCTCTCGTACTCTTTTCGCTTCACATTGGACTGAGTGACTTCTCACGGACCTCCTCCTTGTCGATTTTTGATGATGGGCTGCCGAAGTTGTTGTTGCAGAGTCGAGGGAGTAGGGACCGAACGCCAGGCCCAAGCTCACCAAAGTGGGTCAAGCGGCTGAACTCAAACCCGAACTTCCCAACCTTCAATCACGACTTGTGCTCTTCACAACGCGTCTTCGTGGCATGGGCTGGTTCTGGAGCGAGGGGAAGCTCTCAGGCCACCGAAATTACTCAAGCAACACCAGCGAAAATGGCACATCCTCAAACTTGGCGGCCGCTCTCCCGTCCCAGACCAGCTCTACACTATCTTCCCACAACCTAAGAACACTCGGCTGGTGCACAGCAACCGCAACCCTCGCCATCAGCCTTCCCCTCCTCTACAAACGCCACCTCCGACGCATTAGAACAGCAGAATATATCTCCCCGAAAATCCTCCGAAAGAAATCCCTCTACGGCCACGTCACACGCGTAGGAGACGCAGATAATTTCCGTCTCTACCACACTCCTCTAGGCCGCTTCGCAGGCTGGGGCTGGTATCGCCGTATCCCCACAAAGCCCACCGAACTCTCCGACGAAACAATCCATGTTCGCATAGCGGGAATCGATGCTCCGGAACTGCCACATTTTGGAAAACCAGGGCAGCCGCATGGACAAGATGCTTTGAGATGGTTAACGGGACAGTTGTTGAATAAGAGGGTTAGAGTTTTGCCTTTGGCGAAGGATCAGTATGGACGGGTGGTGGGGACGGTACATATGAGGAGCTTCTTGGTTGGGAACAGGGATATTGGGTTGGAGATGATTAAGGCTGGGTGGGCTGGGGTTTATGAGGCGAAGACGGGGGCGGAGTATGGTGGGAACGAGAAGGAGTATCGCGAGGCGGAGGCGAGGGCCAAGCAGAAGAAGGTGGGGATGTGGGGTGGGCCAGGTGTGATTGGGAAGTTGTTGGGGAAGAAACAAGAGGTGTTGGAGAGTCCGAGGGAGTTTAAGACGAGACAGAAGAAGGTGGAGAGTAAGCCGAAGTGATATTCTGGACTCACGGCCTTGTTCAGCTTCTCACAGTACTCGGACAAAGGGCCATCGCAGACACCCGCTGCTAACGCGGTGAACACTCGCAGCCCTGACCAGATGAGGCAAAGCCAGACTACATCGGGGACGAAAGTCTGAAAAGGTAGCTGTCCATACCGTACTGGACCATCTTCAGGCGACAGAGCCCATGTTTGGAACCTGGAATGTCCTGCACACTGCATGTCCTCTCCAAGTAAGAGCCGCCTCGCGGTCTATTAGATGTTTGAAGGACACACAAGGAGCCTGGGCAGGTTGATGCAATCTGATCAAAGCTGCGAGAGTGAGAGCAGGTACCAAGAGAGAGCACGAATTTGCAAACGACCGGGCATAGGGAGATTGGCCGGCTTCGTGCCCCATTTCTTGAGCCCTGGTCCTACACTCTCTAATGAGGAGATTTGATTAAGAAAAGAAACGACCAGCTGAATCGAAGTTTGACGATTGCTGAAAGTCAACACGAATGGAAATCAAAGTCGCTTTTCATTTGGTACAGAGTGGTATCAAGCAGCAATGTGCACGCAATGCGCCTCTGGGAGGTCTCGAGCACGCTCAAAATCCTCCGCTGTAGAAGCCTCTAGCTGTGCTCCTCGCGCAGCCGCGATCGAGGAAAGAAATCAAAGAACACCTATGCAACCATCGTAGTGAAGCCGTAAGCATACCGCAGCGCATCCATCAGTCGTGGCAGAGATCTGCAGGAGTCTCCGCTTTCGTAGCTTGAGGAAGCAAGTCGTTGTCGTGACAGGCAGGAGCCGGCTTAGACGAAGAGCATGCCAATGGCGACGGCAGCCAGAGCAGCGAGAGTCTTCTTGCCGTCAAGGGAAGCGGCGCCGCCGGTGAATGGGACGATGCCGGTTGGAGTGGCGTGGACGCTGCCAGTGCCGGTAGCAGTCAGGCTAGTAGTCGAGTTGGCGTGACCGGTCGGGTAGAAGGAGAATGCCGTGGTCGTGTGCTTGCCGCCGAGAGGATCAGCGATGGGCTTGCCGGTGATGGTGCTCACGGTCGGGTGCGGAGCGCCGGCGCAGACGATGTAGGTGGTGCCGTCGGTGCCAGAGACGGTGTTGACGCCAGCCTGCTGGGCACCGGCGACGCACTGAGTAACGGTGGTGGTGCCAGTCTGGGCGGAGCTGGTGTAGCTGCGAGCTGGTTAGCGGAGTGCGAGCGAATGGTCTGTAAGGGGGCGACTCACGTCGACAGAGACCAAGCGGTGGTCGTGGCTGGTGGCGCCTGCTTGGTCGAGGTCCAGGCAACGGCGGAGCTGCGACAGAGTCAGTAAGAGTTCGAGTGTGGCGCTTCCGAGTCGGTGAGCGACAAGCGATGCTGCTCGCGAGACACGTACCTCGAGCTGGTGGTTGGGACGCTGGACGAGCAAGTGCCCGACGTGAAGGTGCTGTGGCTCAGGCTGGCAGTGCCGGCATCAGCAGTCGACGAAGCGCCCGGAGTGACGGTGACGGTCATGGTGGCGACAGTCGTGGTGATGGTGGTCGACACGGTGCTGCAGCCCGCGGAAGCCGAAGTGGCAGCGACGGTCGAGGCCAGAGTGGCGAGGAGCGACAGGTCGGTGATGATCTGCATGTTGATGATGGGTTTTTGCTGAGGTTCTTGGTGTTTGGTGATGGGTGGCTGTAATGGAAGAGAGGGCTAACGAGTGCTGGAGGGAGTGGTGGAAGTTGGAAGAAGCAAGTGCTAAACGAGTGTGGGTGGTGTTGTGGTGAAGAAGTGGAAGAGAGGGCGGGAGATGAGAACAAGTCAATAGAACGCGGCTTCACAATCGACAATCAACCGACCGACGCGTGCTGCAAATTTCATGTGCTCATTCAGCGCCTTTCCACACAGCGCGCGCCGCCTTCAGATGTGCAGCAAACAGCGGTGGCACTTGCAATCACACGCTGCCACACATGGTCTCACAACGGAACGCCGCGCGGAGGCCGTCGGCACTCCTGCATATGATGAATACAGTCCTGCTTACACTGGGCATGTGACGAGTGGAGTTGGAGGAGGACAATAGTGCACGGCTAAAACATCAGATAGAGAGCCGCTGAAAGTGAAGGGTGAAGTGTGGTGCATCATGTGAGGCAGGCACGAAACAAGGTTTAGCACCAAAGTGGGTTAGCGCCGCCAAGACTCAAATTCGATTTCGAGCAGGTGTGGTCGGTGGGCGCCAGCAATTCTGAACTTCGAGACCGCAAGCACCCAACGAACACCTCGACAGTTCCTCTCGACAACCACCGCCGCCATGGGTCGTCTTCACAGCAACGGAAAGGGTATCTCTTCGAGCGCCATCCCATACTCGCGCGCTCCTCCGGCATGGCTCAAGACCACACCCGATCAGGTCGTCGAGCAGATCTGCAAGCTCGCAAAGAAGGGTGCCACTCCATCGCAGATTGGTGTCGTTCTCCGTGACTCGCACGGTGTTGCCCAGGTCAAGGTTGTCACTGGTAAGAGCCGACTGTCAGCGAGACGAGGCGCGAGATGATACTGACTGGTACTGCGCAGGTAACAAGATCCTCCGTATCCTCAAGGGCAACGGTATGCCAACACCTCCACTCGTCGCCCCGGTGTGAAAGTAGAAATCCATAGAGCCTGGTGGAAACACCGCTTCGCAAAAGATGGAATACACTATACACAATGCCTCTGCAATGCGCAAGCACAAATTTTATGCCTCTGCTTGGTCACAGACTGACAGAGAGACAATAGGCCTCGCTCCAGAAATCCCAGAGGACCTTTACATGTTGATCAAGAAGGTGAGCGTGAGCATATTACGAACGGGCAAGCCATGAACTGACCAAGAGTGCAGGCCGTCGCTGTCCGCAAGCACCTCGAGCGCAACCGCAAGGACAAGGACAGCAAGTTCCGCCTCATTCTGATCGAGTCCCGCATCCACCGCCTCTCTCGCTACTACAAGACCGTTGGTGCTCTCCCACCAACCTGGCGATACGAGAGCGCCACTGCCAGTACCCTCGTCGCATAAGCGTATCATATCCGCATCGAGATCTGGTTGTTGCATTCAGGAACGGGAAAAGCATGGCGTCAAGGAGGATATCCAACGAGGCAAACTGCCTTTGCTGCAGTATGATGACGGCGGAAGAGCACGCCAATCAGGCACTTTGGTAGCCACGAAATCAAGACAAGAACTTCACGCGCCATGCACAATTTCACTTTTCTCTCATTGTATATTCTCGAATGCCCTCAGTTGACTACGTGTGAAACAGAAATGTCGCGAATCATCGCCAGACAGCTGGTCCAATCTGTTCACGCCTCAAGTTTTCTGTCTGACTCCTTTAGTTTGCTGCTGCGACTCACTACTTATATGCTCGGCATTGCAGACACTGACACATTTTGCAACATCTTCAACGATGGGCAAGACTAAGAACAGCAGGCGAATGACTGCAAAAGGCGGCAAACCAGCTCGAGGCATGGTGGTGCTCCCGATTGCGAGCAGCAGCAGCAAAGCCGCTTCAGGACCAGAGTCTTCAAGCACATCAAATGCAGTGCTCCCACCTCCCATCAATGATGCCGATTCGACCCAGGAAGAAACATCTGAACGAGACCACAACATTGCTACCGAGTCAAGAGCCAGAACCAAACTTATCTCGAAAGAGCAAAAAGATTTCTTGAACCGAATTCAATTCGCCGTCTACACTACCTCCACCAACCTTCACGACTTCATCAACACAATCGAGGACGAGCATCTTCCCGCAGCAATTGAACACATTGAGTTCCTGCACGGAAGAGAAGTCGAGGAACAACTCAATCGAAATCAATCACGTCTTCCAGATGATCCTCTCTTCTCCTTGCCCGCAGCACCAGATCCCTCAGAAGAAGACCTTCAAGCCTCTCGAACCCACCTCGTCAATTCCGCTCGTCTGATGAGAGAACTACAAAGGGTGAACCAAGAGAGCGCCGAAAACGGCCCCTTTGCCTCAAACACATCTCCCGAACCAACAGACCGCCCTCGCGAAGCCCTTGTAACCGGAAAAAGAGAACTCACATCCTACATCTGCGATGTATGCGGAAAATACATTTCGATTGTGAGGTTCACGTGTATTAAGAAGGGATGTAAGACTTGTAGCAGGAGAGAAGAGAGTGAAAAGTGGGGGAGAAGAAGGAATGTTTGGTGTTCGAGGGAGTGTTGGGAGATTAGGCCTTTGGGAGCTGATGGGTGGGGGGAATGTGAGGTGAGGGCGGAGGGGGTTGGGCATGTTGGACCAGAGGAGGGAGATGGTGTTGGGGAGGGCGAGGAGGGTGGGGATGAGGAAGTAGCAGTAAGGGGAGTGAGAGAATGGAGGGTAGTGGAAGGAGAAAAGGAAGATGAAAGGGGAAGGAAAAGGTATGAGTTGAAGAGGGTGAAGAGGGAAGTTGATAGGTGAGGATTGGTGATCGATCACAGTCAGTCGCGAGGTAGAAATTGAGGGTTGGATAGAGAAGAGTGGAAATGATTTTATGACTGATGATCATTCTGAATTACATACGTACAGAAAAAGAGGATTGACAATCTCTGATGTAGAGCGAAAAGCGCTGTTACGCAGCTGATGAAAGCAACAAAGAACCACTTCGCACGCACGCACGCACCGGGTATATAATGACCTTTTCAATCAACAACCAAACAAACAGAAAGAGAAAGTACATCTCTCGTTCGGCCGTCATCCTCCTCATAGACCCATCTCCAGCAATCAAATAATAAACGTGACGATCAGAAAGTTGGGGGGGGCCAAACTCATCACCTCACCTCACCCCCTCCAACCCCTCCAAAAGCTCCTCCCGTCAAAGCACAAGTTCCCGCAAAGAACTTAAAGCATGCTTCATATCCCTCTGGTCACTCACTCTTTGCCCGTTCTTGCTCTCATCCCCTCCACTGGTCAAAATTTTCTCTTCCTCGTCTAATCCGCGTTCATGCATAACTTCCGCCACACTGCGCCCATCCTCTCCGCGAGCGGAAAGGTCGGGATGACCTTCTCTCGCGAGCAATTGTAGAATCTTCAAATCGCCGTTATCGAGTGCTTGGAGCACGGCGTTCCAGCCGCGATACATGAGATTGATGTCGGCGCCTTTGGTGAGAAGGTGTTGGATGTAGGACATATCGTCTTCGCGGTGGCGACGGATCTGGTTTAAGATGTCAGCACTTGTGCACAAGATGATACAACAGAGCTTAAGAGGATGCGGTGTAACTTACAGCTTTGATGATAGGCAAATGCTCTCCTGGTGAGTTAGGATCAGCGCCTGCTTGATCAACCAAGAATCGGAAAATTTCTTTTCGATTCTCTCGAATTGATGTGGTGAGTGGACTGAAGACACCGCCGTTCTTCTCTTCTACATCGACACCCTTGGCAAGTAATAATTTGACGCTTTCGAGCTGGTCCGCGACAACGGCCATTTCGAGAGCTCCTTTGATGATTTTGGTAGTGGGGATGTATGGGAGGAGTTTTGCCAAAATTTCAGGGTGTTTGACAGCGATTGCGATGGGCCATTCTTGACCGCGGACACCCGGATCGGCGCCATGACAGAGCAGGAAGTCGATGAGCTCGAGTTTGTTCTCGCGGATAGCGGTTGTGAGGGCTGTGTGACCGGTGTTGACGCTGCGGGCGTTGATGTCAACTTTGTGGTCGATGAGGTAGACGAGTGCATCGCGGTCGTTGTGTTGAACTGCGTGCTCGATGAGGCCCTTGGGCATGTGAAGGTCGGCGCCTGCGGCGACGATGATTGGGAGTATGTGGGTGCGGTGGTATGTCACGCATTTGTAAGTTGGGTGTTCCAGCGCTGGAAGGTTGGGGTCTGCGCCTGCTGCGAGCATGATATCGACGAGATCTTCATGGTTGTCACGGATAGCAGAGCAAAGAGGCGTGTAGATACCGTCCTTCTTTGCGTTGGGGTCTGCGCCGTACTTGAGGAGAATGTCGATCGCTTTGCGTGAGTTGATGGATGTCGCCAGTTCGAGAAGGCCAGGAGCGCGGCGGAGATCCGCCTTGTGTTCGAGCAGGATGGAGAGCATATTAGGCTGGTGTACAGCAGGCCAGAGCACAATCTTTGGACCAGGCATGTTGGCATCGGCACCATGCTCTAGCAAGTATGTCACCAGATCGTGTCGCTCAGCAGTAATAGCCTTGAAAAGAGGCGTTTCGCCACGTACGTTTTTCTTGTTGGGGTCTGCTTCGTAGACGAGCATCAATTCGACGAGAGTCGCCGGAGTGTGCTTGTTCATCGACTGTGTGAAAGCGGTTTCGCCATTGCCCATGTCGGCATTTGGGTCAGCACCGTGCTGCAGGTATAGCTGAGCAAAGTGGGCTTTGCTGTTTGTCAAGGACACAGCGAAAGGGCTCTCGCCATATGGGCCAGTGCTGATATTGCTGTCACCACCATACTTCACAAGCAGCGTAGCCGCCTCGTAGAAGGACGATCCGGTCGCTGTATAGAGTGGCGTCGAACCATCTTTGTCACGCGCATTGGGGTCTGCGCCATAGAGCAAGAACAATCGGACAGTACCCAGATCGTGTGTGATCAACGCTTCCTTGAGTAAACCCTGCTCCGGAGGCACTCCGCTGTCGAGAAGATGTTCGACCATCTTGTGATCTTTCTGCTGCATGGCGCTCACCAGAGCATTTCTCGCCGACTCTGGTGTTCCATTGACACTGCGTTTCGACGGAGCTCGTCGGTGCATCTGCGCCGGATCAAGCTTGATCCGTATTGCTTGCTTGGAAATTCTGTCGTGGAACTGTGTAAGATCTTCCTGTTCTCGAACCATTGACATGAGAGATGTGATGTCAGAGCCATTGTCGCCAGGCTGCATCATGACAGAGCTGCGGTCACTCAGGTATGACATGTTCGTCGTCCTCGACGTTTCGGCGCTGGACGGAGTGTCGGGATATCGTGGTTGTGTGCCTTCTATAGGCATGGCACGTGGTTTGGTAGGTGGAAGAGACGAGTCGCGAGCTGCAAAGGTCAATTGGCCAGGAGTTGGTGGCAGTTCCCTCCGGTCTGGCGACAAACTGGCGTAGGCATCGTTTGGTTGTGTTCCAGTAGTTCGGACAGTTGGGTCGGGAATGCCAAGTATAGCTGCCAAAGCGGTGTATCCGATAGCTGTTGCTGCGTCCACCTTGTCACTCCCGAGTAGGGACGAGAACATCAATGTGCTGATGCTCAGCTCGGCCTTGCATTGATTGAGAGAAAGGCGTAACTTTTCGATCTCGGAGTCTGCGAACATCATCCGAAAGCCTCTTCCAAACTTGCCAAATGTCTGCTTCTTCTCGTTGGCGAGGAATTTGTTGACGACCTGGTCCAGCACGATGAAGGCATTTTTCGTCAACTGGAACTTTTGTGATAGTTGTGCTGTGACGTCGGGTTGAAATTTGGCTGACGAACGTGCCAGACCAGCTTTGGCGGGGAATAAAGCTCGTGATGTTTCGACGAATTCGATAGCCATTTCTCGGAAGCCATGAGGGGCCTCTTTGACAATGGACAGATACTCGAGGATGTGTACGGCAATGCCATTGCCAATGGAAATGACTCCCGTACACTGGTCAAGCAGGGTCTCCTTCTTAGTAGGTGCCATCTTCGACAGTTGATCTCTCAAGGGACGCTGATCGATCAACTCTTCCGGACCGATAGCAGGCAGAGCCGTGAGATCCAGTTTGAATACGATCAGAAGCAGAAGACAGGAAACCAAATCGGGGGTGAGGGAACGCCTCACATTATCAAACGTTGCAAGGGCAGCGCCAGAATCGGAGCGGCGCAGACAATGGACCTGACACTGTTTGGGCCGTTTCGAACAAGGCCCAGAGCTTCGGAGGGCGATCAGTTTTGGCAAAGCTACGAATCGCCCTGCTGGTGGCGCAATCTAGCTCGCGGGCATGAGTCGCGGCTCAATGCATGCGGCGCTTTGTTATCTCTCCTCTTTGCGTGGAGCAACGGCTTTGTGCGAGAGGCGGCACCACGTGGGCGTGCCATCGCGAGAAGCAGTTCCAGGCGCGCGCGCTCTTCGTATTGTATGTTGGTGGCAAGATAGTGGTGGTACGCTGCCGCAATACGGACGACGGAAGGTGTGGTGGCTTGGTGGGAACTGAAGTTTAAGCTTCTTGCGTGCATGGGGTGTAAACCAACCAGATACTGCCGCTTTTTCGGATGCCACGTGCTGCCCGTTTACCCTTATCCAGCCCACAGAGAAGACGAGTCGCATAGCGTCGCCGCAGTACCTTCTTGCTCGCTGAACGCGGCATACCGTTATAATCTATATCCCTGCGTAGTATAGTCAGTTTGTAGCATGCAATCTTACAGTCCTGCAGAACATGTTTGGTCTACGCCAATAGCGGAAGATGGAAGGCAGATCTGCCCTTTTCGCAAGCATTTCCCGACGCCGCATGACAAAGAAGGCGAGTGTGACGGCGCCTCGTTTGTGAAGCAACCAGGTTGGGCAATGTGTGTAGCCCAAGTTCGCAGCACTGTGGGGCGCCTGAAGCCACTCCGCGGCCGCACTACTGCAGCGTCCGTGATTCAGCACCGCTCCCCTCGCTCTTCACCGGCTGATCATCGGAGTCGAGCATGAGTTCAGCTTCACCTTCTTGAGTTGCCATCTTGGCACATGCTCACAACACAATAGGCTGGGATTTGCGCACCGTGAGTCAACTGGTCAGCCAAAATATTGCATTGGCGAGATGAGCCTGCGCGAGGCTATTAGCAATTCTCATCACACTTTCCTCATCGTGGCCACGGCTGCATTTCCAGACGCTGGTGTCTCTCGTCCAAAAGGCCTACATGGTGCCAATTGCTGCCCAAATGCCACTTACGACGGAGTTGTGATTGCGCTCTGATCGACCGATCCTCCCACCGGCCCTCCATTCATGCCGCCAAAGTTCCCGCTCCGTCCTCCACCACCGTACACGCCTGCCGCCGCCGCAGTAGGCATTAGGTTTGTGACGTACAGAGAGTCGTAGTCTAATGTAAACTCTCGGCGTTCTCGTTTCCAGTCCTTCTCTTCGAAGAAAATGTACACACCGCGTTCGCTTCGCTCATTGATTCGTATGGGTTCCTGGCCGATAGGGGCTCCGTTTGTGTGGTCGACCAGCGTGGGAGCAGCGGCGGCATTTGCTTCGCGCGTGTCCTTCTGCAGCCATTTCCGCAGAACTTTGTGCCACCGCCAGTCCCGCTGGTTCAGTTGAGTAGCTGCCATTTCCTGCATGATGTCGCGTGGCATTTGGTAAAATATGCAGAATAGGGTTTCTGTGATGACATTAGCGTTTTCCCGGAGAGAGTGATGAGACGCATTACCATCACTGAATGCCGGCATCCTGGATGCCATCTCGGGGACGTTGTTAACGGTGTACGCAGGTGGCACGTGGAATGATGGAACAGTGTACTGGTCTCGGAAATCGTAGAATGAGTCGGAAGGCGTTCGTGTTCCGAAAACAGAGAATGTTGGGTACAGAGGCTCCGGATTGTTCAAGTCCATGCCGAAGTCGGGAGTTTCCTGGCCCATGAGGAAAGCAGTATTTCGTGTCCACACCGGCAAAGTCTCGTCCATGGCTTGATTTGACTCTATTGCACGCCTCGCTTCGAGTTGAGACATCAGGCCTGCCATGCCATATCGCTCTGCTTCGGTGAGATCTTCCCATCTCTTCGTATGTGACGCGTGCTGAAGAGCTTGTGCTTCAAAGCCCTGTGGTGGAGGCCCAACCTGTGACTGGGGTGTAGGCTGCCCGCTCCCAATAGGAGCCTGTTGACTTGAGCCGGACACCTCGCGCATTGGCAGCTGGGATTGCTGACCGTTGGTCTGCGGTATCGAGTCGCTGGGGGAGCCCAGAATGCTGCTCCCCAGACCATTCTGCCGCGCCGAATCGCCGTTGGTCGATGCCTGATCACTCTGCTGTGGAAAGTCGTTCCGACTGGTCCCTCCACGATCTGTCGACTGCTGCTGCGAACGCTGTGACTCGTAATGATCTACCGACACTTGTGAAGGGGCGGTCGAGGGCGCTCGCTGTTGCTGTACGGACTGTTGCGATGCCGATTGGGGAGGTTGGGCCTGTCGCACGGCGTTGCTGTCCCAGCTGTTGGCGTTGTAGTTGGATCGTCCTGGCCCAGCCAACGTAGGAAAGTCACTGCCCAGTATCAGTATCTCTGTAGAAAAGCCCAAGTGCAGAGTGAGGCATTCGCAGCTCTTGTAGCTCTCCTAATAGACTCACTTCATGTCAATCTGTGTTTGCCCTCCTCCGCCCATGATCTGCGCAAAGCCCGACAGCTGTCCTGGACGTGCTAGACCCGGCGCCCCAAATCCAGTCCCTGCTGATGCCGGAGCGCCAAATGCCCATCCAGCTCCTGCATTGCCATTTCCCAGTCCCGTCTTCTGTGTATTTTGTAGTCTGGAGTTTTGTCGTGCGTTCGGCTGGGCACCAAAGGAGCCCATGTTCATTGTGCGCATTTGCGCTTGACTGCCTATGTCACCCGCAACGCTGTCAGTCACCGAGCCGCTGTCGTGTTGATAGTAATTCGGTGCCAGTGAAACGCGAGCCTGTTGTTGTCGTCTCCCACGACCGCGCGTGCGAGGCCGGTTCTCGGCCATGTCGGCGGTGCTGGCCGTGTCGGAGTGGTGGTCTATCGGCGTCCGGCTGTCCTGTATGGATGATGGTGTATTACGTACCGCTGCGGGCATTCATTGCTGCGTGTATGTCTTTCCTGCCTCACTCTATCCCCCGTTCCTGCTCTCGGAAACGTGCGTCGTTCGGCCTTCGTTGGCGATCTCCCCGTTTTGCGATATGTGGTGTCCCGTTGTATCGGCGGCGTTCGCGCGGTCGGCCGGGGTCTTCAATCGTGCGTGGTGAACGGACAGTCAAGCAACGCGCATAGAAGGCTCAATGCGAGTCCGGTGCTGTGCAACAAACTACAGCACTACACATGCACAATCGAGTGAGCTCGCCGCTAGGCTCGAAACGCGGATAAGGTTCAAGCCGATCGACTTCTTGGCACTCACATCCCCCATCTTTCCAGCGCGCGCACTTCTCTCCACGCAACACGTCATCATGTGAACACGATATACAATAGCCTCCATGGCCAAGATGGACTTCTCACAAGCACGCGTGAATCGGATGTGTCCGCTTCCTGCACCAGTGAAGGTTCAAGGCGCAGCGCACTACCATCGCATGACGGTGTTGGTCGTGTGACTTTGGAGCTGCAGGAAGGCTAGCAACCGCTCTTGGCCTATTGTATACATCTAGACGCACCGCCTCGGTATGTCAGAACTCTGCCACCGCTCCGCTTCTGTTGCAACGTACAACCCATAGCAATAGCGAATTGTACCAGCAATCATGGATCACCTGGCGATACCTCAGCATACGAACCTCGTCGCACACCTGCACACAGTGTCATCATTCGAGAATCTGGCCAACAGCGGCAGATCAACACCAGTGCGGAGTCGCAGCACTACTCGAGAAAGATCCAGAATTCGAAGCAAGATGCTAGATGTTACTGCACAACGATCAGACCCTAGCATCGGCCTTACACGGACATCCACAACGAGCGTGCCGAACAGCATCTGGATTGTTGCTCTCGTTATAGTCTTTGGTATATTCATGGTACATTTCTCGGCTTCGAACGGATTCGGTCTCATGACTAACAGCGCAAAGCAACTCAACACTCCCAAACTATTCGCACAAATATCCTGGATCTTGGACTCCAAGCGAACGTATAAATACAGCCAACGCCCTCGAATGGCGCATGATTCGGATTCGGAAATCGCACGAGACTGGACACTGGATATGCAACATGCCGTACTTCTTACCATCGTCGGCACTGTAGCATTGTCATTTGAACGACTATCAGAACTATACCTTGCAAAAGTATATAACACATCGCGAGGTCTTCGATAGCTTTGCAGAACAATCGAAACAAAATTTCAACGTCATCATCGTCTCACCTTCCCATCTGCCCTAGCATTCTTCTCCTAGTCGCCGAACTCACCCCAATCCAATCCACATGCCAAAAGAAAAACGATTCTGCACACCTTCCATGCGTAGCTTGCTTGCACTCTCTTCTTCCAATCAAAAAAACGTTTCAAAAGGCAAAAGAAAGCAACTTGTATATTGCGACCATCATGGGACCTTCAGACAATATTAGGACGTGCTCGATTATCACAAGCCACAGGGACAACTCACTCGAACCCACAACCTTCCGCTTAGGAGGCGGACGCTCTACCATTGAGCCAAACCTGTAGCTCTTATCAGACGCTGTATCGAGGCAGAGAAAGTATGCCAAGACGACTTACGGCCAAATTGAATTGGACGAGCAAATTCGTGGTGGTCCAAGCTTTAAGCACAATATATAGACTTATGCATTGGTCCGCGAGAAGCCGCCGGCTGCGTGCAGCTCGACCAAGGTCTGAGTGCTTGTTTTCATGATATTGAGGTCATTGCGGTCGCGATTGCTCGATAATCGCGTGACTAATTTACCTATTCGACAAGACGCTCTTCCGGAAAAAGTCCAACTTGAGAACAAAATATGACCAGTTGCCATGAGATGCTTTCAATGTCGTATAGGTATGCAACATGATGCTACAAATGTATACGCCGGTCGTATGTGTATCTCATGAGATGCTCCTTGTGCCATGAACTTCCACCGATGTACCCATCACATCTTCATACCCTCTTTAAACTACAATTCCACGACGATCTTCTTCGCGCTGACACCCGCCTTGTTGGCCTCAAGACCTTTCTGCACACTCTCAAGTCCCTTTCCGACGACAACTGCCTCCGGCACAGCCTTAAGCTGTCCCGACTCCAAAGCAGGTGTAACAAACTTCTCCCAAATGGGAGCATTGACCTCGTTCACAGCGAAGATAGCTCCATACTTAATCTTCTCCGGGAGACCAGACTCTGGCGGAGGTAGAGTGCCAGCAACATTGTTACCACCGAACTGCTCGACAATCGGGAAGACGGACTTCCGTGAGTCCGGGAGGGCAATGGCATCGTAGACACCTGCAAATTCTCCTCCAGCGGTAGAAATGGCTTTCACGACATCGTCGACTATTGTAGGCTCCTTGTAGTCGAGGACTGCAACTGCTCCGAGGCTCTTGACAAAGTCGTGGTTGTGCTTAGATGCCACACCAATGACCTTTGCGCCGGAAGCTGTGGCGAGCTGGACTGCAAGCGCTCCGACAGATGATGAGGCTCCCCAGACGACAATTGTCTTGTTACAAGGCGATCCGTGTAGTGTTGGTTCAGGCAGGCCAAGGAAGCCCTTGCTGCGCTGGTCGTAGAGGCCGTGGCCGGCAGTGTCGATGGCGAGAGGGAGGACAGCAGCATCCGTGTAAGAGATGTTGCTCGGGATGAGGGCGGCGTATGCCGACTGGACGGCGGTGTACAGTTGGAAGGCACCATGTGTGGCTTTTCCGTTTGCGAGGCCCACGGCGTGACTGAGAGCATGTTAGATCTGGTCAAGTAGAAAGTGTTGGGACAAAACTCACGCTACCACGCGATCGCCTTTCTTGAAGCGTGTAACATTCTTGCCAACTGCGTGCACTTCACCAGCTACATCTGTACCGAGAATGTTGGGCCATTGCTGGACGAAAAGGCCGTAGTCTTGAATCTTCCAGTCCACGGGATTGATAGCAAGAGCATGGTTCTTGACAACGATCTCGTCATCGGCAGGTGTTGGAACGTCCGCTGATCCCACCTGGCAGCTGTATCAGCATTGATGATTGTTGTAAAAGAGACAATCGAGACTCACTCGCAAAGGCTTTCTGGGCTCTTTGTCAATCCACGCGGCTTGGTTCTCAGCCATGATGACGTTGTGACTTGTGAAAGATGGTGGTATGTACGCGGGATGTGCTTGGAGAAGGAATAAGACAGGCCAAAGAAAGAGCAGCGGTGTTTATAAAGCGTGAGGATGACAATAGTGCTCAGAGCTTACCAACCTGTACCTTGTGCGGCTGTTCACAAAGGCATAGCAAAATTTAAAGGATGGATGACGCGAAGCTCTCGAAGCTTCAGGCTGCAGGAACCCATCGCGAAAACGGCTCGTGAGCTCTCGACAGGGAGCTTGATCCGCTCGTCGTGTTGTTCGCTCTCGGTGAAAATGTTAAGAGCGGCAGCTGGTCCGGAGAAAGTGGCCGCTGACAAACGGGGATCAAGCAAACCCCGCGACGCGTTGCATCATTTCCCGACTTCGAACACCATCTCCTCCATCGCCCACCCGTCTCGCAGCAATGGAGATGCAGAGCTGTACCCTGTGCGGAGCCGCTGAGAGGATGGTCGCTTGTCTTGCGAGAGCTTATCCCTGACGGCCCCTCGTCTGTGCTAGGAGGGAGCAAGGAAGGACAGGGCGATGGAGAAAGTCTCAATGTCGCGACCACAGCATACAAAGGCTGGGGAAGTTCATCTGCGATTACTTATTTACTGACTGACCTGTCCTCGAAATGCCCACTCTTACAATGAAGGTGTAGTTCGCAGTCACGAGTGAGCCGGACATAAGGTACTCAGACTGCTTCAAGCAAGACCCTGAACCGCAGAACAGCTTTCTCGAGGCCCCAATGCGGTCAGCTATACACAGCGCCGGCGAAACGCAGCAAAGGAGAGCGGGTGCGAGAACACGCGACCAAGCCGGAACCCCAGGCGGCTCCGCGCAATGAAGACGCAGTTCTGAAGACGAAAGGCATGCGGCTCCTCCATTCCGACCCATGCAACAAGCTCTGCCGCATCGAGCGACTTCTTGACGAGATCCATCATCCGCAACAGAACGTGATTTCGCGATTCTCTCCTCTGAGTATGGGTCAGTCTATGACTTTCGTGCCTTCGCGCCGTACTCACCCCAGTCCAATATTGGTCCAATTGAATACGAACGCGCCGACGAAAGCGCCGATGAAAATGCAAATGATAATGTAGCCATTGTAGTACATGGCCAGAAGCATGATGAAGTAAGCCACTGCGAATTGGAGCATGTGCAAAAGGGCTCGGATGAGCTGCTCGACCATTGTTGGCCTGGAGCTGAGTGGCCTCGAAGGCATAGCTGTCGATGTGGCACTTGCATTCTTGCTGGAGTCGCTGTCGCTGGGTTGAGAACCGGTCGCAGTAGGTGGCTGCACGGCGGCCATTCGCTTCCGCACGATGAAGGCATCGTATTCCTTCGCAGCGCGACGAAGAGCTTCGAGAACCATGACCAACAAGATTACCCCGATGCAGGAGCCTGCGAACATGCCTTTGGACGTGATGCGCCAGGACTCAGAGAGAAAGCCTGCGAACGTTAGGCAGATATTTTCATTGCTCGGGAGAGGCACTTGCAAGCATCGATGGTATACCAATTCCACAGCATCTGCTCCCGTCAGTCTTAACCGCGGTCGAGAAGATCGGACACTTACATTGATTTTGCAGCCGCCCATTCCCATGTCCATATCATCCATCGACGCTGCCGTCGACGTTGGCATTGCCCCAGAAGAGGTCGCCGACATTGCCGCCATGTCCATTCCCGAGTTATCCATGGTGTGTGAACGTCGCTCTTCGGCCGTGAATTTGGCGACGTGGGTCGCGTGGGAACTTGCTTCTTTAATGTCGCGCGAAGCTAACGTTTCGCGTGCGAGATATGTTCATGAAACACAGCAAGAGCTTGGCGGGCACATGCAAGTCGCGCCTGCGGACTTTTGAGCAAGTCACCGCGTGACTTCATTGGCTGGGCGTGTTACACAGTAGGAACGACGGGCCTGCCCTCTCTACTTGCGCCTCACGGGAATCCTTCTGCACCTTCGCATCGATGGCAGCGAGCGCGCGGATTGGAATGGAAACGATGGGCGAGACAAGCGGTCGGGAAAGCCGCAACACGGCTCGACTTGTGTGGTATAAGAAGCGCGCTGTGGAGAGGTCATTCCATCGACACTGACCATTCGCGCCATGAAGTCCTCCATCTCAATATTGCTCTCGCTGCAGGCCGCGGCGTGGATGACAGCCACAGCGACGCCCGAGACAAACAGTGATCAGCCAGACTATTGTAAGCTTCTCACCTGCTCTGCATCCATATCCCTGTTCCAACTCACGCCTGCAGGCGTGCAATCCCAACCTGACCTCAATTCCACCACCATCCCAAGGAGCTATGGCGTGGTACTGTTCCGCGGCTTCCAGACTCTGGACGTCTTCGGGCCGCTCGATGCACTCGGCTTCCTTGGAGGGCAGTATAAGATCGATCTGCATCTGATCGCGGACACTCTCGATCCGGTGACCAACCGACCTGTGAACACCTCGATGAGCTTACGCAATTCGAGCACCCACTACCAAGTGCTACCAACCACAACTTTCGCGACAGCACCTGACTTCGACGTGTTATTGGTGCCGGGGGGCATAGGAACCCGCAATCCTATGCTCAACAGTATGATCGACTTCATCAGGCAGAGATCGTCCAAAGTGCAGTACATCATCAGCGTTTGCACCGGAGCGCTTTTGATGTCGAATGCAGGCGTGCTGGACGGAAGACGGGCCACCACAAACAAAGCCTCATACAAAAGTGTCACAGCGACCAACGACAAGGTTGACTGGGTCCGGCATGCGCGCTGGGTCGTAGATGAGAATATCTGGACTACTTCTGGAGTGTCTTCTGGAATCGACGGAACGCTTGCGTTTATCGAATGCTTGTATGGCCAGGAAGTGGTCACGAGAGTCGCCAAGTAGGTCTCTATGATGAACAGCAAATGGCTGGCACTGACTTGGTGACAGCAACATGGAGTACAAGCGTACGTTGGACTCAGAAGACGATCCCTTCGCAGACATTTGGAATGTCACGGCGACATAGAGACGTGCCAGATGGATTGTTCAAAATCTCAATTTAACGTGCAACTCGATAGACGCAATATGCTCATACAGCTTCCATGCCGTGACACTGGGGCTCAACTCGCTCACATCCAGTACCAATTGAGTGGGCAGATCAAAAGTCAGCATAACATGTTCCTCAAGAAGCTCTGCCAGAATTTCGACATCTGTGAGCTTCGTTGTGCCAGACTCCTGCCGCTCTGTCGATACAGCTCGTTTCAGATTTTCACTTTGGTCGCAATGCAGAACGACCGGTATGAAGACGCGTCCTGCTCTTAGCGCAGCGTCCTCGTATTCTGCTCCAACCGCGCTGCCGAGTTCGTTCTTCGATTGACAGTCTGCTTTGTGAGTCAGATTTCGGTTGATACAGATAGAGCAGGTCAATGGATCACCCGTGAAGACGATCAATCTATGTCTCTCGTCTCTATCGAGCGCCCACCGCTCGAGAGCCTTTTGTCGCTCCTTGCGACGCTCCACGTAGTATTCGGGATCATCACGCTGGAATCGGGCAGCAATAGGATCGATGAGCTGATGATTGTCAATCAGTACCACCTGTTCTTTGGTGTACAGCTTTAAAAGTTCCCTTGCGACTGTGAGCTTGCCAACACCCGGGAAGCCATTGATCCAAACAAGAGGCTTTGGACTTTCTGCTGACTCCATCGAATTGATGTCCCGCGAACAGTAGTCGACCGACTGCTGCCTCCTAACTGATTTTGGAAAGTAAACGAGGACGGAAATTCTTTCTCCCTTCTTGGCGCTCGTACCCCAACGCCGGCGGAACGAATGATGTGGAGGGAGGTGCAGCGGGAGGCGTTCAACACCACCTTTCACAGCCTTCTGATCACCACCGAGGCTTGTCGTGATAAGAGCATCAAAATGAAGGGCTCTGTCGCTGTCGCACCTTTTAGCTGTTTCATTCTGTGCCGTGAATATGGCGCCAGCATCCGAGTCGACAGGGTCGTTGGATACGCAAGGTTATCTGCAGCCTCATAGCGGCCAACTTGCGGGCGTCAAGCGCCGCCGTGTGGTATTCCCGGCGGAGGATCAAGTGCAGCGTAAGAGGAGATGCAGTTCCTCGTCTCAAACAACATCGTCGTGGGTGAGCACCAAGTCTTTTGTTGGTGCTGAGCATCGGTCTTGACTCCGGAACTTCTAACACCACTGTACAGCATGCGGATTGAGCCATTTCGCCTCACGGCCACAGAGGCGATCAAGACAATTGGAGCTGGAGACCTAACTGTGGAAGATTATGCCCGTTCTCTGCTGGATCGTATCAAGGAACGAGACGATGCCGTTCGAGCATGGATCTATCTGGATGGCAACTAAGTCCTAGAACAGGCGAGAGCTCTTGACAGGCTACCAAAGGAAGAACGTGGTCCATTACATGGCGTTGCAGTTGCCATCAAAGATGTAATCTACACGAAAGGTACTGAGACTTATGTCAACGACAAGGGTTCCACGAACTGACACCATATAGACATGCCCACCCAGCACAATTCAGCGATCTACAAAGACAGCATGCCCGAAATCGACGCTGGGAGCGTGGCCATGCTACGACAAGCAGGTGCTTTAATCTTTGGCAAAACAACCACCACCGAATTCGCAGCAAACGTAATCGGCACCAAAACCGCAAATGCACACCATGAAGGCAGAACACCAGGCGGTTCTTCCTCAGGCTCAGGCGCCGCAGTAGCCGACTTCGAAGTCCCCCTCGCCTTGGGAACCCAAACAGGAGGCTCCATGATCCGCCCGGAAAGCTTCAACGGCATCTACGCAATAAAGCCCACCTGGGGCTCCGTCTCCCGCGAAGGCCAAAAAATCTATAGTCTCAACCTTGACACTCTCGGCTGGTACGCCCGTTCAATCGAAGACCTCACCCTCCTCTCCACAATCTTCGGCCTCAAAGACGATGAAATTCCTCGTCCCCTCTCCTCCACTCACAACACCGGCGTCCGCCCCCTCAAACTCGCCTTCTGCAAAACCATGGTCTGGAACCACGCCGGCTCAGGCACCCGCTCCGCCTTCTCAACAGCCCGCTCCCTTCTCTCATCCTCCGGCGCCACAATCACCGACCTCGACCTCCCCTCAGAATTTCATCAACTCCCTCAACTGCACACCATCATGCTTTTCTCCGACGGTCGAGTCTCTTTCCTCCCCGAGTACCGTCTCGCAAAATCCTCCCTCGCAGCAGATCTTGTCGAACACGTCGAAGAATTCCACGGTTATACTCGGAAACAATACTTATCTGCTTGCGATACGATCGCGGCTTTGAGACCGAAATTTGATGCGATAGCAGAAGAATTCGATGCTGTGATTGTACCTTCTGTACCAGATGTTGCGCCAGAGGGATTAGAAAGGACGGGAAGTGCGGTTTTCCAGGGAATTTGGACTGCGTTGCATGCTCCGATTGTTAATATCCCCGGTTTCACAGGCGAGGAGAATATGCCGATTGGATTAAGTCTTGTGGCACCACGGTACAAAGATCTTCATTTATTGAATGTAGCGCAAGAGGTTGCGAAGGTTTGCGTTCGGAAGCCGTTGGAATTGCCAGAAGAAAGGAGGAGATGGAAAGAAGAGGCAATCGCGTAACAATATCACATATTAGCATTTTAATGCAAAAGAAGTTAATCAACTAGGTATTTTCCCGTTTGCGAGTTCGGATTTTGAACTCGCACCCATCCATTGTTGTGTCGAAGCCTTCTCAGAATGCTTCCGATTCCATCCAAGGCCAAGTGTACCACCACAACGATCTGTAGCCCAATCTGACCGGTCAAAAATAGGCGTGGATCCCATATATACATGTCCGTCTCCGTAAAAGACAGTGTCGAAAGAATATCAACAATAAATCGTTTTTCTTGTTTCTGCGCCCCTTCATTCCTCTATTCCACTTCGTCTTTCCGCGAAGTGGAGAATTTGATAGTTTATCGGTTCTGTGCGCCGTCCTGTATGCCGCTTTCCATTTTGCTGCCTGACTTGTTTCCATTTCTTTTATGTTCTCATCGTCTCATAAAACAGCAGTCATCAGATCATGAGCGAGCTGACTTTGCGTTCGTGTCCGGGATAAGCTTGGTGATGGCTGCCCATGCTCGGACTGCCTTGGGTGCCATTTCCATAGAGTGTTTGAGTGCTGTCCATCCACTGCGGGCCCCTCAAGCGTCGTTCTTGTTCGAAGACATTCCAGTGCTTCATGACGATCTTGCTAGAGTCGAATTCTCCTTCCTCGGTATGGCCTCCTTTGCCGGCGCCCTTCTTCTCTCCTACGGCTTGACGTGTGTCACCCCAGCTGAAGTCGTCGAAGTGCCAGAAGGCATAGGTGGGAAGGACCAAGTTCCAGATTGGAAGAGATAACAAGTAGACTCCCATCCAGAGGACGTACGAGACTCGGTGAGCTGTGATGACGATGAGAATACCAGGGAGACCGAGGATGAGCGCGAGGAGGACAAGAGGGATGACTGGTGCCTCGGTTCCGGTAATGGCAGCTTTTACAGCAAGAGCAACTAATCACACGACGTTAGCAGGGTTACGACCAATGACAGACAAGAACACTTACCGACGTAGATGGTGAAACTAATAGCAGCAGGCAAGACCAAGGTACCCATCAATTCAATGAAGACGACGAACTGCATTGAGAAGCAGAACGTGCCGCAGAGATCCCTGACCAGGACCAGCTCCATGAGATTGTGGATAGTCGAGTTGATCCATCTGCGACGTTGCGAGAGGAGGACCTTGAAGGACTCTGGTACAGTGGTCTTGCAAACGGCTTGCGGAATGAACATTTGCTTTCTCTTGGGGAAAGTCTTCAACATGAGCGTGGACAGATATCGATCTTCTCCGAGGAGCAGCAAGTTCTTCTTATGCAAGGTGTCAACGACGTTCTCCGAGTAATGCTCGACGATGTCGGGATTAGCCAGGATAGGCACCCAGTAGTTTTTGCCGCCCTTTGGTGCTTTGATGCGGTACATGCAGAAACAGCCTGGCAAACATGTCACACCACCAAAGACAGACTCGAAAGCCTTGGAGAGATGGTGAGAGATGAAGTACTCAAACACTTGGATCATGGACACCCAGGTTGCTCGCTTGTTGGCAATTTTGGTCTCGCCGCAAAGTCCCATGATTTCAGGATCTTTAACCATCGCAGATACCATGTGGGTGAGTGAATCCGGGAAAACCTTGGTGTCGGCATCAACCATCATCACGATCTCGTAGAAATCGGGTGAGATACCCGTAAGCTTCCAGATACCATTGAACATTTCGTACTCCAGCTCGGTCATACGCTCATCGAACATGATCTTTTGCAAGAACGACATGAGCACGATTTGGGAGTCACGCTTGCCTCGATTGCCAGGTTTCGAGGATTGAGCTTCCTCCTCGGTGCCGCACTTGACAACAACGATCATGGGTACGCGCTGTTGACGCTCCACCGGAATTTTGGTGTCGGCGCCATAGTCGTAGAAGCCACAGTACACCTTGGCCATGTTGTGACGCTTACTTCCAGAAGCGACAGCGACGTACGAGTAGGCCTGCACTTGGTCGGGTTGCACGGAGAAGTCCTTCATCATGCTCACACAAGCATCGGGTGTCGACATGGATTCGCCCTTACCCTGGATGAGACCATCACACACAACGTAGATCAACTTGTGGCTGTTTGGGTAGTCGGTCATGGCAAGACTGTCCAATGTCGTGCGAATACCTTCGGGTCCTTCGGAGTATGCGGTAACTAGACAGATGGTGTGTGCGAGCGGGAAGCCGTATGGCTGCCAGTCCGGGGGTGGTTGCGGCACGACAGATTCGTGGATGAAGCCTTGTGGGCCGCGAGTATCTACCTCGCCGTGCATCACGCTGCTGTACCTTTGGGCAGAAGACCCATAATTGCTGGACTCCATCAAGCTGGCACGGCTCTCTGAGTGTCGTCCATCTGCGCCATATAGAGGAAGTGTGCCTTCCGATCGGTTAAGCTGACCATAGACAGCCGCGGCGTTGCCAATGGTGAGCCTGTTGTTCGAGGATGAGGTCACCATAGTCGTCGGCTGCAAGCTGCTCTTCCTGTTGCCTCGGTCGATAGCATATGGGCTGGTGAAACGTGACGTGGTTGGCAAAAAGCTGCTGCGCTTGCTCGATCGGTCGGTTCCTGTCGTCGAAGCCGGATCCGTGATCTTTGGAGGTGCACGATAGATATCATCCGACCATTCCTCGATCTGATCTTGCCGCTCCTTCTTGTCTTTGCTCATGCTGGTTTTGGCAGCAGCATACTTCTTGCTCAGGAACCATTCAAACAATAGAGCCATGAAGAACTTTGCCAGGACAATACCCAGGATAAAGATCAGAGACACGTAGAGCACGACCTTTGATGCGATACAGCCGACAGTCTCGGTATCAATCGAGCCCACTTTGATGATATCCTGGAAGCACTGAGCCGCCTGCTTGTTTTCCCCGGATGCGAACGCCAAAGTGACATCTTTGCCGCGAAGAGCTTCATTCTGGCGAATTTCATCAAACTTGGGCGGGTAGCTGACTTGGGTCGTGTTGAACCATTCGAGCAGATTGAGGTCAAGAACATCCCCTGAGTACACCATGAGATTGCGAGAGGAATTTCGTACGTCGTCCCAATTGAAGTACACATCTCCGGACGACCGGAGGCTGTAAAACGCGTCTCGACCAGTACGACTAGTGTGACAGGAGTAGCCCAGGTAGTACGGAATCGTCGCATTGGGTGCTGACGAACCATCCTGTTTGAACATGTTGCAAGGGAAGTACCAAGCAAGGTTACCCGAAGCATCAGTGGGGACATCTGAGCCTGGTGCAGCTGTGATGAGACCTTTGCAGGCTCCATTCACGTTCTGGAACAGAAAACTGCCGTCCATGCCTGCTCCAGGCGGGTCCGGATCGAAGAGGACGTTGGAGTTGGGAGGAACGCCTCGTGCAAGAGGATGTTGACTTCTGGTCAGGTCGTACGCTTGCCCGTGGAAGATCATGTAGCCCGGGCCCACTTTGTTGATGCGTAATCGTAGAGGACCACCTCCTGGACATACTGTAGCCGTGAATCCGAATGTCAAGTAACCCACGAATAACATGATGAGCAGAATGATGGAGATCAACCCGATTTTCTCGCGCCACGCGCGTTGCGCATCTTTCGCCCGTTTGCCGAAACATCTGAGGAAGACATTTGGAGCCCAGAAAGTCACCATGTGGCAATATGTACCCCACAAAGTAGGAGTTCCGCTCTCACTCTTGATCTTCTGCTTGCGCTCCTCTTTCTCCTCGCGCTCTCGCTCTTTCTTGGACAAGTTCCGGTGCAGCTTGGCGGGAGTACGCTTGCTTGCACTTCTCCCGGACTTGCCACGCTGAAGACCCTCTTTTTCATTCAAAGGCACATTTTCTTCTCCAGTCTTGAGCGAAGGATCCGAGCTCAGCGTTTGCATGTCTGCTTCAAGCTGTGGATCCCGACCCGTCGTGGAGGGCATGACGTTCATATCCGACTGTTGCACCCGCTTGCGATAGTAATAATCCGGATCATTTGGGTCCATGCGTCGTCTTTCTGGTCTGACCAGACTCTTTTTGCGATTGAGCTCATCGCGCCTGCTCTGCCCGCCGGCCTCCATCATAGGATCGCGATCCTGAGGATTGGGAGAGTACGGCGAAGGTGGAATATTATTCACTCGCACTTCTGGACCATAGCCATCGCCCTTTCGTGTTTTCTCGTTGCTAATGCCTCGCGACTGGGCGGGTGGCTGCCTGTGCGAGGAACTCTGCCTCCGTCGCCTATGGTGACTATTCAGGTCCTCTACAGCCCTCTCATGGTGGCTACTGCTCTCTCGACGCTGGCGATGCGAGTTCGAGGTGCGAAAGGCTGGATGTTCACGCTCTTCGGGGCCTGCAGAGGCTCTACGTTGCCGTGAGCCGGAGGAGCGGCGAGTGTTGTGTGCAGGGCGACCGGACGAGTCTCGCCGACGCGTCGGGTCTGGCCTGTTGTTCGAAGACATTATTCTGGTCTAGCGCTGGCCGAGACCACGCATTCCAGAGCCCTGGCTGTTTCTCGGGTACGGACCCCCACCAAGAGTGTGTTCCTGGCTTGTCGTCTCTCGGGGGTGATTACAATAATACGGTGTTTCGACACCAGGCTGAACGGCGTCCTGTGCGTGGGAGCGGAGCGTGCGAAGTGGTGGAAGAGGGGGTGCGGTGATGGCGGATTGAGCGTCCAGGACGGCGCGGCCGGGCAGAATGGGTGGCTATTCCTGTTCCTGCGCCTGGATGTTCCTGCGTGCCTGCCTGCACCGAGGGGGTCTCAGCAAGCGACGGCGGAAGGAAGTGGGAGGCGAGGGGTGTTTGCTCCAAAACGAGTGTCGCGACGCACACAATAGCAACCACAGCGAGTGACGATGAAACAGACGGCAACAACGCGGCACCAGCGACGACAACAGCGAGACACTGGGGATGGCGGCGCAGCGGTGGTGAGAACGATGGTTGCCCCGTCCGAAAGAGACGAGGATGTCTGTCTCCGCGCGCTGCTGATTTGTCCAGCAGACGGCCAAGCAACGCTGAGCCCCTGAAGCGCGGCGGGCTAGCAGCTGTCGCAGCGTGAGCGACGAGCGCGGTGGCAACGGGTTATTTTGAGCGCTCGGCCTGCGCGAAGGATCGGTGTGCAGGCGCTATCGAGCCGCATCTGCTTCGTGAACAATAATTGATCCTGCACACACGAGTGTATCCAGACGATCCAGCGAGGGGCAGGGACAAGACAGGACGTGTGCACAACGTGTGGCCGTTGGCGGCAAAGCACAGGGTGTTGCCGTGCGACGCAATTCCTTGTCGGAGATCTCAAACGTTCCCAACTTCGGTTCGCGGCCGGATGCTGCTCCTCAATTGGATGTTGCAGCGCGACGGTTGGAACGCTGCATAGCAGAGAGCTTACAAAATGATAGAAGACGGATCTCGCGTGATCCGGTGTGAACATGCTGCGACTATCGCTCTCACGTACGCACTCTGATTTTGGGTGGCGCGTCTTGGGTTTTGAGTGAGATGCACAACAAAATTCTGCCGCACCACCTGCATCTCAAAGTTCCACCGACCACGTTTTCACGCCGTGCCGTCTTCCGAACCAAAGATGGCCATCTTCTCGTGTTCAAGAGGCGACCTCTCCGCTTCCACTGCGACTGTTGCATGCGCAGTACGCTCCGCTGCGACGATTGTCGCCGCCGACAGCGGTCAATGTAGATCTGCTGATGAGGCTATCGATGTGCTGGTTGGCGCTCATGGTTCTTTTCGGCTCGCCTGCATGCCTCCAGCGAGCCCTGCCATTCGCTTGCTTCCAACGGAGCACACCCTTCACTTCCACCTGGCACACGCAACTCTGCATTGACTCGAGCCATTCGATCGTGCACGCCGCCTGCGCAATCTTGACCACCGATTGAGCTGTCTGCGACACTTCCATCACCGATGCGGCAACTGTCAAAGTGCGCCTGTCTGCATCTGCATCTGACCAATACTCCCCGGTGGTGTTGTACAGCAGGGAAGCTCACCCTGGCATGTTACCACAGTAGTTTCAGATGGCGTCTTCGTGCTTGCGTAGGCGAGAGAGCATCGTCCAGGTGCTTTTGCGGAGACATCCGACTTGGGCGACATGGACCGAAGCCGCTGCTGCAACAGACACAGAAGCTTCTCCATGAGGATCGGTGTGCGCCATCTCCTTAGCAGCGCGCCGGAAAGAGAAGCGGAGAGCTATGTTGGTTCATCCAATTTGAGACGCTGCATGAGCGCGCGTGCGCGCGCACAATCCACTCACTCGCTGCTGGCTGGCTGGCTACGTAAGTGAAGAACAGGCAACATAGAAACCCCCCTCCTGGACCTGGTGTTGTTCCCGCTGTCCGCCGCTCGCTCGCCCTGTTCTCATCCCTCGAAACGCGCGGAACGAGGTAAATCGGGGCGCGGTGGAGCTCATTATCGCCGCCATACCGCCCTGCCTCCGCCATCCATCATAGGGGTCCTCCTGACCAGCAAAAGGCCGAAACAGTACCACAGTTCGACGCATTGCCACGAGCGTCGACTTTGGTTTCTGCCGGATACCACCTCAGCCCAGCCCAGCCCGCCTTCTCGTACTGCTGTACCGCCGCGGGCGCTGCTCCCTCTTGCTGTCGTCGCTCGTGCTGCTGCTGGCATGCGGAGTTGCAGCGACATCTCCATTCCAATCTTGGCTGCATGCTTGGGGTGAAGTTTGGTACGTAAAGCACGAATTCTGTTGAAACCATACTTTGCGCGGACCCGACTTGGCCGCTTGTCATTCCTACATTGAGCTCGGCAGAAGGATGAACACGCCGTATCCGCCGCCCGTACTGCGGGAGGTGGTATACTCCACGACGCAATAATGGCTGCTGACAGCAGCTGCAGAGAACAAAGACGCGCATTGGCAACCACCACCACCACCACCTGCTGTTGCTCTTGACGCTGCCCGTTCCTTCTCCATCGCCACCACCCTCCTTCGAGCCTCCCCAATTTGAGAAGCGAAGGAGCAATCTGTTTTCCCACCAGCCGTGCCGCTGCCAAAGCCACCCAATCCTTCTAGACTGCGCGCCTCAATCGACAACCTCGCGGCTCTCTGCGCGCCGCGTTCTGGCGCCCGCCGTCCCTGCGTAGCCTCTTCTGCCCTCCGCCCAAAAGAATCGACCAGTGCGCCCCAGTCGAGACTCATTTCCGCTCATTGCTTCGTCACTATCACGAGCTCGTATTTGGTATAGAAGCTTGGTATCCGCGACGATACGAGACCGCGTATAGAAACATCCCACACACGAGCCGACCATATAATAGCCTCTCAGAGACCAGCGCCGGCCATGGCGCAGACGCAGGATGCCTTTGCAGCATCGTATAACAAGCAACTGCCCGACACACCCGACTCGCCAAACAGCGTGCAGTGGGAACCAAAGGATGGTCGATTGACGAGCACCGATACGGCCGCCAGGCCTGGCACGCCCACTTATGGCGAATACTCGCATAACAGAGAAATTTCCAATGCAACGATAGAATCCACCCCTCCACGAGACTCGCCATCAGTGAGGAGAAAGCCCGTCCCGAGTAGTCTACAGCCTGATTATGGGCAAGGACCAGAAGTCCGGATACAACATGCACCTGCCAGCCCAGTCAATATCAGCCCGGGACATATGTCCCACATTGAGGGGGAACAGGCGGCGATACAGATGAGCGAGGAAAATCGGCGCGCTTCCCGGGACACCGCAACACCAGACTCGGGCTATCGGGGAAGCGTCAGCTCTTTACCCATGAGACCGGCACAGAAAAGTTCGATCGGCGAGTTGAGCCACAGCCGGAAGTCGTCAGGATCCTTCGACCCAAATCGCATCGAAGAAGAAGGCGAGGATGGAGAAAACGGGAATATCGAGGACAACCCGGGACTGCAATACCATGCTTTCCCGGAGACAGCCAAGAAGCCCAACAATCGAGTTTCCCAAGCAACGACGAATTCGAGTGGCTCTGGTTCGTCAGCCGAAGCCAAACATCGCCAGTCCAATTCGTACTCTGGGTCGGCGGGTCTTGCGGTACCGCGTACAGGGCTGACAAGGCCCGCATCAGCATACACTCTCGGAGGAGAATTGCGAGGCAGGACATTATCACCACTGAGCGCGAACGAATCTGATTCGAGCTCGCCCGCAAGAAATGGTCGTGATCTGTCAACGCAACGACGCTCCCCTCTTGCCCGCCCGCACAGTTATGTCGAGCTTCTTGCCAATGTCCCGTACAACCAGCAAGTTGCCCCCAGTGGACAGCTCAACAATGCAGGCCTGCAATCAGTGGTTGGCAATGCCGCCAGCCTATTGCAAACGAAGAAGACCCTTGAGATGTACCGCGCGAATGTGAAGAAGACGCACGATGCAGGGGTGCAGTACGAGTTCGCTGTGTTCATGGTCAACTCTGCGCATGAGATAGCTCCTGGAGATGGCCTTGATCCCGCGGAATTGATTAACGAAGCTAAGCACATCTTACAAAGACTGGCAGATCGAGCATATCCCTTCGCTCAGTACTATCTCGGGGATGGGTACTTCAGTGGATTGTTCAACAAGGGTAAATCAGACTACGATAAGGCGTTCCCACTTTTTGTTGCCGCTTCGAAACACGGACATGCAGAGGCCGGATATCGTGCAGCTTTGTGCTACGAATTTGGTTGGGGTTGTGCAAAGTCCTACCCCAAAGCTGTCCAGTTTTACAAAGCCAGCGCGTCGAAGAACCACCCTGGAGCTGCAACGCGACTTGGACTTGCACAGATCAAAGGCGACATGGGTCTTGACTTCAGGATTAGGAATGTATACCGAGAGGGCGTCAAGTGGTTGAAGCGAGCTTCTGAAAGCGCTGATCCCCAGTACAACGCTGGACCTTTCGAGCTTGGGTTACTGCACCTCACAGGCTATGGCGATGACATCTTCAAGGACGAGGCATACGCTGTGCAACTGATCACACAAGCTGCAGAGCTGGGCCATGTACAGGCCAACTTTATGATGGGACAAGCCTATGAGAATGGACTGCACAGTTGCCCCAAAGACGCAGCGTTGAGTGTGCACTTCTACAATGGCGCTGCGTCGCGAGGCCACGTCGAGGGTATGATGGCACTTTGTGCGTGGTACATGGTCGGAGCGGAGCCGGTGTTGGAGCGAGACGAAGCGGAGGCCTACATGTGGGCAAAGATGGCTGCGGAGACAGGTGAGCATCTGCGCAGCCCATAGAGCGGACTTCGTCCATACTGACTTAACCCACAGGCTGGCCAAAGGCTGAATATGCTGTCGGATACTTTACAGAAATGGGTATCGGATGTCGCCGCGATCCCCTCGAAGCTAATGTCTGGTATGTGCGAGCTGCGGACCAAGGCAACGAAACTGCACGGCAAAGGCTAGCCAGCATCCGAGCTGCAGCGAGTGGTGACCCAGGCATTCCGATGAACAGGGAACCAGCGAAGAGCAAGGAGTTGGGCGGCAAGAAGAAATGGGGACTATTCTAGGATAATTCTCTCCTCAGCGCAGGACAATCGAGCACCTCAGCATTGGAGATCAGCTTGGACGAGACCGGACCTTGTTCGCGTTTGAGGCCCAGGGCCAATGTCATCTGGGGCAGCTGTAGTGGTCCTCCGTCACCACTTAAATTCGGCGATCTGCTGGCGGTCTTTCAAGCATTTGGGTTTCGCAAACGCGCTCCCGTTTGTTCGATCGGTGCTGCGCTGTCACCGCAAAGGAGCGCTGTGAGGAAGACGTATCTGGAACAGCTTGAAAAGGAGAAGCGTACAAAGATGCGGAACATTTTTTGGAGAGCATGAGCAGGCTTGACGAGATGCATCTCTCGAGATCAGCAATCCGGACATCTGGAAGGGCGCAGCATCGATCGGTTGGGGGCTATCACTCATCTATGTTAGATTTTGGGGTTGGGGAGGCGCGGAGGTTGTTGGGCACTCTTGCTGTTGTCATTCGGGATACTCCATTCGCGGGTTTTCATCATCACCATCGTCACGAGCATCTGCATGTTAGAGTGTTTTCAAAAGGGCAATGGGGGTTTTCAGGTTCATTGTAATGTATCATGAGTGGGAATCGGACGAGGCATGGCTCAGACACCGCATCACTGGTGAGGTCTGAATAGAGCAGTCGTTTCATTGATCTGCCAACCCGGTGCCTCTGATCGCCATCGTATACCCAATGTGAAGTGTTGTGTAATCCCAGATACTTGCTCGCCAATGACGAGACGCAAACAAGCTGCCAGCACGCGCCACATGCTTGGCCGCGCTTCAAGAACTGGGGATGCGCGTTGTCAACACCTCCGATCCACAACACCACTCGACCTCCCAACTCGCCTCCATGTCTCCCTCTCTGGTCGAACAGCTGTCGCATTACGTGCTCGACGGCCTCTGGCAACTCGGCAACTGCTTCTCCTGCTTCCCATCCACGCCCTCCCTCAAAATCAATGGCCGATCATTCAAGATCCTGCGACTGCTCGGCGAAGGCGGTTTCAGCTACGTCTACCTCGTACAATCACCCGGCGACCCAACCCTCTACGCGCTCAAAAAGATCCGATGTCCCTTCGGCGAAGAATCTGTTTCGCTGGCGTTGAAAGAAGTTGAAGCTTACAGCTTATTCACGCCGCATCCGAATATCATCCATGCGATTGATCATGCGGTGGAAACGGATCGTGGAGGAGATGCGGGGAGCAAGACGGTGTATATCTTATTGCCGTATTATCGGAGAGGGAATTTACAGGATGCGATTAATGCGAATCTGGTCAATCGCGCGAAGTTTCCGGAGCGGAGGTTGATGATTTTGTTTTTGGGGGTTTGTAGGGCGCTGAAGGCTATGCATCAGCATCGAGTTGGAGGAGCGCCGGGTGGGAAAGCAAGTCGGAGGAAGGCAAAGGCTGTGAGGCAGGAGGGTGCGCTGGCGGATCGTGAGGCGGCAGAAGAGGTTCATCGCGCGAATCAGAGTCGGAGGAGGAGTCAAAGAGACGAGAATGATGAGGATGAGGCGGATGGACAACAGGAGCCGTTGATGGAGGGAGAGGTCATGGCGGCGCAGGAGGGAGTTGCTGAAGGGGAGATTCGAAGCTATGCGCATCGAGATATCAAGCCGGGGAATATTATGATTGCGGATACGGGGACGCAGCCGATTTTGATGGATTTGGGGTCGCTTGCGCCTTCACCGACGCCTATTACGAGCAGGGCGATGGCTTTGCAGGTTCAGGATCAGGCTGCGGAGCACAGCACGATGCCATATCGAGCACCGGAACTGTTCGATGTCAAGACTGATACGGTGATTGATACGAAGGTGGACATCTGGAGTATGGGCTGCACGCTGTATGCCTGTCTGGCTGGCAAATCACCCTTCGAAGCTCGAAGTGAAGAGACAGGGGGTTCTCTGTCACTCTGTGTCCTCGGCGGCGATTGGAGATTTCCAGACGAAGGCGTGGCCGAAGCCAAGCGTGGCAAGCAACGAGTATCGGACGTCGAAGACGCGAAGAAGAAGCGAGCAGATGTCATTTCTGACCCCGTCAAGGATGTCGTGCGAAGATGTCTCGCTGTCGAGCCAGCCGATCGACCAGACGTCGACGAGCTCATCGCCATGGTCGAAGGAGTTATCTCCGCGTTGCCGGACGACGGAGACCCGGCGTTGGATATTGAATAGAGAGAATCAGTGTGACAATATCACGACAGTCATGAATTTCTGTGTAGATTATTAGCTACTCTTTATCGCCTCTTTCACCGTCTTCTTTCTGTCTTTGCATTGAATGACATAGGCACCTTCCTAGCCTGGGCATTTACTGTACCTGCACTAGTGTCATCGTAGCGTGAGACCGGGATCTGCAAGCTCCCCGCGCACACGACATGCTCGACGCCGCAGTGTACAAGACTCCTCCCCATCGATGCTGACGCCTTTTGTCCGTGGAACATTTATACACACGTCCTGCCATCTGTGTCTCGAAATCTCCTACAGCTTCAAAGCTCAAATACTCCGCCGGACTCTGATTTCGCGTGGCACAGCGGCCACAAGTCGCCTACTCCATCACACCATAGGATCACTGATCAGAGCATCATCATCATCATCAAGATCTCCTACAACTCGGAGCCACCAGACCCCAAACCATAACTCCTCTTCCCCGTCTTCACAATCATCCCAAATGGTCCTCCGCGCCATGCACTTCACCCCCAAAGTCCTCCTCTCGGCTCCGCGCCGCAGCGCCGGCGTGCCGAACCCTTCTGCTTCTCTTGTCCTCTATACCATCTCAACTTACAATTTTGACTCGCATTCGAAAAGTAATGAGTTACGAGTTTTGGAGGTTTCCACGGGGGAGAGTCATGTTTTGGCCCAAGAGGATGAGATTTCGGATGTGAATTGGTTGAATGAGGATGAGTTTGTTTGCTTGCAGAGTGAGAAGGATGGGACGACGAAGGTTTTTGTCGCTAGTGTGGCTAAGGTATGTATTTTCAAGGGTACCTTGGGGTCTTTTTGTTTTGTGTGTGTGTGGAGCTGGGGCTGACGGTTTTGGTCGTAGGTCATCAAGAATGAGGAGGCGGGAAAGGCTTATTATGTTGCTGGTAAGTTGGAATCCGTCCGGACATGGTGTATGGTGAGGTGTCTTTTTTACTGACATGTTCTGTGGTAGGCACAATCGAAGGACCTGCGGGTAACCTCAAGGTGAAGAAACTGGACGACAACAACTTTGCTGTGGTATTTTCTGCTCAGGCTTACAATCGTGTTGGAACTATCTATAATCCTGAAACGGAGAAGAAACCGCAGTCTACAGCGAGGATATACAACGGCCTTTTCGTGCGACATTGGGACAGCTGGACTACGAACCAGACGAACTGCCTCTGGTATGCGAAGCTGTCAAGGCGGGGTCATGGCAAATTCAGCTTATCGAAATACACGAATGCTTTACATGAGACTGGCCTGGAATGTCCAATTCGACCCTTTGGAGGAACCGACAACTTTGACCTCAGCAGAAACGCCCTCATCTTTGTCTCGAAAGATCCGAAATCGAACCCGGCGCTGACCACGAAGGAGAATGTGTACATCTTGCACATCCACGATTGGGAAGGGCAGCATGCTCCTACCTTACAACAGGCTGTTGTTCCTGGATTCGATGGCGCTTCAGGGTCTCCAGTGTTTAGTCCTGATGGGACCGAGGCTGCATTCTTGTCAATGAAGACCAACGGGTACGAAGCGGACAAGAATCACATCTTCGTTTTGCGAGAGGTCAAAGATCCAGTGAATAGCCTCGAGCGTGCCTTCTCTACATCTGCAGAAGGCGGCTGGGACAGAAGTCCTGCGTCGCTGGCATGGACTGTCGATGGAAAACATCTCCTGTTCACGGCTGAGGATATCGGCACTGTCAAACTGTACCGCCTACCTAGCGACTTGAGATCACAGGAGCCTGAGTCATTGACCAAGAATGGGTCTGTCAGCGACGCGAGGCCCTTACCAGACGGCCGCATTTTCGCTACTGGGACCTCGTTCACTGATAACTCTTTCTTCTTCATTATTGCGCCTCAGTCGCCGCCAAATGAGTCGCACACTTACGTGAGCTGGACGCACTCGAACTCTGCAGGAGGGTCAAAACTTGGAGGGCTCAAGCCTTCTCAGGTCTCGTCGATATGGACACCGGCGAGCAACCCTAAGATCAATCGCGAAGTTCACAGCATCGTGATTCGACCAAGCAATTTTGATAGCAGTAAGAAATACCCTGTGGCTTACATCATCCATGGAGGGCCTCAAAATGCTTGGGGCGACAGCTGGTCAACACGATGGAACCCGATGATCTTTGCGGAGCAGGGCTACATTGTGATCACTCCCAACCCAACAGGCAGCACTGGCTATGGTCAGGCTTTTACAGATGCCATCCATCGCAACTGGGGCGGCGATCCGTACGAGGATATCGTGAACGTGTTTGAGTGGGCAAGTAAGAACATGCCTGAGGCCGATCATAGTCGCGCAGTAGCTTTGGGTGCGAGTTATGGAGGATACATGATGAACTGGATTCAGGGCCATGACCTCGGGCGCAAGTTCAAGGCGCTTGTTTGCCATGACGGCATCACTTCTTTTGCAGGGGCTATGCTCTCCACGGAGGAGCTCTACTTTCCACTGTTCGATCTGGGCAATCCTTTCAATACGTCAGCAGCAGCTCAGGGACACGACAACTTCAGTAAAACCACATTATCTGACTGGAGAAAGTGGGACCCAAGCGAGCACTTCGCGAACTGGGCTACTCCGCAGCTGATCATTCATTCCTCGAAGGACTACCGGTTGCCAGTTGCTGAGGGCCTTGCTGCCTTCAACGTACTGCAGGCCAGAGGTGTCGAATCGAAGTTATTGACATTCCCAGATGAGGTACGTAATGTAGAGAACCGTTGGAGGATACTTGTTGCTAATTTCCAGCAGAATCACTGGGTACTCAAACCCGAGAACAGCCTGGTCTGGCATAAAGTGGTTCTCAACTGGATCAACCACTATGCCGGACTGCCGCCTTATGCAGAGGAGGATGAGGAGAGCATAGACTTCCTCGGTGGCGTCAAAGAAGACAAGGAAGAACTGGTTGAGATGGCTGGTCAAGGAAAGGTCGAATGAGCTGCACTCAATCAATCTATGCTCATATCAGTGACGGCTGCAATACTTTATCCCTTCAGCACAACTCGTATGCCTCTGGGCCGGTGGTCGAAATCGAAGATAACTCCACGCCTGTCCTCCCACTCCGGGCCCACGTCGGCATCCTGCTGCAGACACCCGCACCTTGCCCTTTGCGGTTGTGATTTTCTTACTGTTCAATCAGAGTGAAGGTAATACGGCCACCGGACCGGTGCATTCGCGAAGGTTTTGATAGGCAGTCTTATCAACGCTTGACTACTACAGCATGGGGTGCAATTCTTCAACAGCCGAGCTAGTCCACGCGACCTACTATGCTGTGAGGAGAAATCTACTATCTGCCGCACTCGTGGAGTAATTACAAGCCCCATCCTGGCATGTATTCGAGTCGCTTGCCACATGTCTCCGCGTGGCCTATCGAAGTGCCCATAGGCCTGGTATCACTGTGTTTCGCTTGCCTGCCTGTATCTCGGGTCGCGTGAGATATAAGTTCTCGAACTTTGCTCTTTTCTCTCTTCGAGACGGGCTCTGAAGTTTCGTCGTGACGTGGCTTGCTCTCTGACCGACATTGACACGAATGCAATATCCTTTTCCTCTTTCTCATCGTGATGTCTTCCCCCGCGACTTCACCAAATGATACCAACGAAAACAAAAAGATCAACGCGGCAGTGGACATCAAGGTTGGCGGGACCTACGACCCCGGCGATTTGGAACAAGATGTGGCAGTCGGCACACAAACCCCAATAACGACCGTCGATCTCGCATACTTGCGCTCCACCAAAATGAGCACGTTCTATCGCAGTGTGCTATTTCAGATGATTCTGTTTGGAGCGTTGTCATTTGTTGGACCGGTAAGCATTTGCCCCTCCTGGACCGAAAAATAGCACGAAAATTTTCTTTCGTAGCTGTCACTATTCCCAGCGTGGTGTTCTTCGAACCACCTTAGCTCCCAGCTAACCACATGTTTTTCTCATAGGCTATGGGCGATGCCATCACAAATCTTGGCGGCGGAGGTCTCAAGTCACCATATCTTGCCAACTTGGCCAATGCTTTGAATTATGCCATGGGTTGTCTGACGACGCTTTTTGGTGGGCCTTTAATCAACAAACTCGGGATTCGAAATTCTTGTATTATTGCTGCGATTGTTTTTCCGCTGACGGGGTCGGCGTACTATACTTCGGCGAAGTTTGGGGATCAGGCGTATCTGCTTGCGAGCCAGGTGATTGGGGGTATTACGAGTGGATTTTTGTAAGTTCGCTTCCTGTCCCTTCCTCGTATGTTGTGCTGTTGTTCTTGGAGGGATTTTTCTGGTGGTTGTTGCTTTGCCGTTTGGAATATGTGCTGATATCTTGTATTTAGGTATGTCGCTGAGACGACAGCGATGTTGTCGTATCCGCCGCAGGATGATCGAGGATTTTACCTTGGGATCTGGAGTGCTATGAGGAACTCTGGAAGTGTCATTGGGGGCGCCATCAACTTTTCGACAAACAGTGAGGAGAGTTCGGCAGGCGGTATCGTAAGTGGGAAGGTCATTCTCTGCTTATGGACGTCAGCACTGACTTGTCACTTTTCCCTCCCACTCTAGGCCTGGTTCACATACCTCTTGTTCGTCGGCTTCGAATGCACTGGTATCATCTGGGCTCTTCTGCTCAGCACAACCAGCAAAGTCCGAAGGAGAGATGGAAGCCGAGTTCCGACTAACGATGAACATGCTTCGTGGAAACAGGAGTTTGCTGCGCTGGCGAGAATGCTTGCACAGAAGCATGTGAGTAATCTTGAAAAGCAACGCAACGAGTTTCCTGTTGAGGCTGACGTGCTGTCTAGATCTGGTTCGTTGCAATTCCAAGTTTTTACAGCTTCTTCTATGGCGGGTAAGTCCATCCATCGTGTCCTGCTCTGCCAGTTACGATGAATGGCCACTGACGATTTCTGTCCACAGAACCATGGGCACGTACCTCTCTCTTCACTTCTCTGTTCGAGCTCGAGCATTGTCGTCGCTCATCGTTCGTAAGTCTTGGTGCAGACCCTCCAATCCTCAGCTTTTCTGACGCAGACCAGCATCGATTGTCATTCCTCTGGTGATCGCCTACGGCAGACTTCTCGACATGAAGCACTGGACCCGTGGCCGTCGCGCCTGGATCGCCTTCCTATGCTGGGTAATCCCCCAAATCGCATGTTTCATCTGGATCGGAATTGAATACAGTAAATTCGGCACTGCAAGTGACGTCGGTCTAGACTATGAAAAGTCAGTCCCCAATATCTGGGTCCCATACCATTTCAGATAATTCTAACTTACGTCCCAGACACACCTCCCGCTGGGCCGAAGCCTACCTACCCTACCTCATAATTTTCATCACAGGATACTGGACCCAGCTATCCCTCTACTGGATGCTAGGCTGTCTCTCCCCGAACGTCGAAAGCTCTTCTCGTGTCGGAGGACTTTTCCGTGCTTTTGAGACTGCTGGTCAGGCTGTGAGTTATGGGATAAATTCTGCGAGTAAGACGGATCCAAGAAGACCGTTCTACGCGAATTGTGGTGTGCTGGCTTTGACGATTCCTTGTATGATCATGCTCATCAGGTTGGTGAGTGTTAGTAAGGATTATGAAGAGGCGGAGATTCAGCCGATTAAGGTTGTTGAAGAGCCTGCTGGAAAGAGGGATGATTGATGTGGCTTGGAGAGGCTGTAGAAATTAGCTTCTGAATGCATGAGTTCCTCACGTTTCGATAGTTATGAATGCTGGATTTCGAGTGCTGTTATGATCCCCATGCGATTGTACAATCAGGCACTACCGATAGGAGAATCTCGTCGCTCCAACGCATTCTCACTGTATGTGGCCATTTTCGTCCTCTCGGTATGGCAGAAAGGCTTGGCAGCGCTCTCGGCACATTTCTCTCTGTAGGCTTTCAATTTTGTTTCCAGATCTGCTGTTCGTACAAGACGCTGAACACGCTCTGGTGTAGCATGGAAGGGCGTTGGGAGAGGAGGGAAGACATCTGCCATAGATGGCATCTTGTGTTCCGTTTCAAGATATTCCAGAAGAAGTGGTGTGATATGCGCGGTCGAACCAAGAATGCGAGGCATGCCTGCCTATTTGTTAGGATTATTGAATGGTGCAGATGCCTTGTCGCTTCACTTACCGTGGCCAACGAACCCAGCAGCCATGAATTGTCCTTGGCGACCTGGCACTGGACCCACGAAGGGGAATGAATCAGCGCTTCCCGACTCGACTATCACAAGTCAGTACGTTTCGAATCATGATACCTCTGAAGTGTATTGTCTTACTGCCGGTCCATACGCCGCCCTCACCAGCATCCTTGCCGAGCTCTGCAGGGTTTGGCCCGGACCAATCCTTTACATCTGATGCAGGCCATGTCTTTACAAAGTCGTCGAATCCGTCGACTTGTTTATCTTCTTCGTCGTTCAAGAAACACTCTTCAGGCTTGTGGATGAGAAATTGCCTTCCGCCCCCAAAAATGATAGTATTGTATGGAGGAGGCAATTGAAGAAAATAATTCTGTCCCCTATATCAGAAATCTGCATAGTGCCAGACATTGAACCGGAAGAACTTACGTTGATGGCACTGTCCCAGTGCTGAGAGCCAGTGTGTTTGACAAAGCCCTCTGGAGCTTTGATGGAACCCATGGCGCATTTCTCGCCTGTAATGAGTTTGCTGAACTCTGGGAGGAGATGAGAAGCCCATCGGTTTGTAGTGTGCACTACAGATCTGGTGCGGATGGTGCCTCTGTCGGTCGTGACTGTGATCCAGCCATCTGCATCGCGGTCTGAAACGGATTGTGCAGGTGTGTGTGCTTGAAGGTTAAAATTGCCTGCTTCCAGAACGATGCGCAGCAAGGCATGGACGAATTTATATGGCCAGCTAGCACAACGTCAGCTTATGCCAAATTTCGAAAGGTGCCTTCACTTACATTTGTCCGGCTGGATGAACGACTGCGGAGAGTGCGCCCTTCATTTGAGTAAAGTCTTCTGCTTCGGTAGCATCTTCCAGAAGCTTGCAAACCTTGATAACCTCATTCTCTGCGCCGTGGTCTGTCTTCATGGCTTCATAATTGCCCTTGAGCCTGGTCCAGGCTTCTTCAGTCATGGCAGCATCGAACGTCTCGCCAAATTTCAGACAGACTTCTTCCGCGATTCCTTCGACTTCTGCCAAAGCCTTGAAAGCAGGTAGGTGCGACATTTCGTGCCGGATGAGCTCCATAGCACCTTGTGCTCCGAAACACTCCTTCCATTGCAGGTAGCGAGAGTAAGCATGTGGTCTCAATTGACCACCATTGCGGCCAGTCGCGCAACTGCAGATATCTCGTGCTTCGAGCATGACCATGCGTGGCTTGTTGGTTGCATTTTCGGTAGACTGGTCTGTCGTTCAGCATGAATTGATGCCATGTGATCTGGCGCATGGCATACTTTGTGAATCCAGTACGCAGTTGTAGCGCCTGAATATCCGCTCCCGACAATCACAACGTCAGCCTCTGATGGTAACTCAGAGGTGGAACGATGGTGGCGCAGTGGTGATTCCGCGGCTTCAATCTAGCTTTCATCAATACGTGCTGGTCCATCTGAACTCCATTTGCGGCGTACCCAATACGATTTGGTAGGGTTTGGGACTGGGAGGACCATTATGGAAGTGCAATGGGTAGTTCTGACGTGGAAATTCTCAAATTTGACCTGCTTTTGTTGTTGAGATCCCACTGCCTGCGCCAGCTGACTCGTATTTGTGCGATGGAAGGCTCCATGTCGTCGTGCGAGTTATCAGATGGTGGATCCCCGGGCCGGGCACCTCCTTTAATCTATCGCCCCGGCCTATCTGATCGGGGGACATTAATGGGTCTGACCAGGAACCGGCATCGACATCGGGGCGGTGTATGCCAAGTGTCCTGCCAGCAGCAAACGACGTATAGGGCTCGTCAGGCTGTTTTTGAGGTCAATGAGGTAGAGCATAGACTTGTGATATCGATCGGGTTGGCAGGCGCATTGTACCTGCAGATTCTGCCGAAGTTCAAGCACAGGCCAATGCAAAGCTTAGCCAATGGCCGGCGGGAGAAGTCGCCACCCGCAGAGCAAGTTTGCGACGGCTCCATGCTCCCCAACATGCACTTGTCCACCACTCCGCGGCAACACAGATATGCTCGGGCATATATTGGCCTTTCCTGGCACGACAGCGAGGTTTTCAGCGTATCCATCGCCTCTCGCCTCGTTGCCATAGTAGCAATCGCAATGAAACGGAGGTCAGCTGGCGACGTTGCGAGGACCTCGAATGATCTACGCTGGAATTGCCAACCAACGGTCTTGAGATCTGGAGACACTCGCGCCCGCCAGTATGTGGGTAGGACTGCCAGGCGTGGAGGTCCGCGTTTCTCCAGAGCAGCAGGAAATACAGCAGACAACACAGGGCAGTGTGCTACGACTGTTGGTCTTATCAGTGCGGTGTAGACTCAGCCAAAAGGACAAGAAGAAATACTCGAGCATGCAAATGGCGCCAAAGTCTCAGCCGCAGGCTGTTGCAGAGAGCTGTGGCACTTTCAGAGGTCGAGTTCTGCGATGATGATGTCGCTTCAGGGCAAGTAACCGCACAGCGCAGGTCAAGCTGATGAACGAAGCCGCTGCGAATGCTTGAGCCTCGCACCCAACCCTATAATGGCAATGGTTGCGCTCAGTTTTGTGCCGGTGGCATCCGCAGCAAGAGCAGTCACAATGCGAGCTCTGTCGTCGCTGGACATGGTATAGATCGTCACAGCAGTCAGCAAAATGCAGCGTGTGTGAGTGGACTGCCTCGTTCACCAGCAAGGTACAAGAAGGCCTGTACTCCATTCTTCAGTCATCCACTGCTGACTCCCTGCAGAACATTGCACTGCACCTTGGAATGGCCTCGGTGCTCTCTCCGCGTTTCATTCGAGGAGACAGACAATACGTGAGAGTGACATGGAGGCTAAACTTTATCTAGGTGGCGCCCTCGTCGATCAAATCCCAAGAACATCATAAGCATGTGGATCTTGCCTTATCCGGCCTTGCCGCACTGCGCTCAGGCATTTAGGCGACCGAGCGATCAGAGCCTCAATTCGTGTCTCCGGACTAATGTTCGACCTCTGAGTGGACAATATGCCATGCGAAAACGTGAAATCGATCGATCTTACTATGATCGTCCTCTACACAATTCAACCCCAAGGGCTAAGGACTAGCTCTTCACGTAGGGTGGTGCGCACTGGAGTTTGGGCCACTTTCACAGGGGTTCTCAGGTTAGGCTGACCTCCGGCGCTAGGCTGAATTCAGAAGGTGTTGTTCCGTGTTACTATCTACCAGACATTCGATTTTACAATGCAGCTACCATTCTGCTGAACCTGTTGACACCTCTATAGCATTTCAGCGATTCTTGTTCGTACCTTATCTAGTATTATCGTTGCCTAGGCATTGATTATAGCCTGTTTAAGCTCATAGAAGTTGAGAGTCTATAGCTTGTTACTATGTGCCTTTTTGAGCCTCTCTTTTAGCAACAACTATAGCCCTTTAATTAGATTTAGGTTAGGTGATTGCGCAGGGTGTTTATAAAGCTAGATACCGTATTATTGTCGTGTTTAGAATAGAAGGTTATTCTTAGAGAGGTAGCTATATAAAGGGTTACTATCTTCTATTAGAAGAATCTTAGTTCTAAAGGTATTCCTCTACGATTAAATACCTTAAATATACTTTAGTAGGATGTGTTCGTTATAATAGGCTTATATTATCGTATTACCCTTCTTTTTAGTACCTAGAGGTGCCTTTAACTACTATTCTAAGAGCCTATAGAGGTATTTAGGGTTATTCTAAGACTAGCCCTTCGTTCTACGTAGTTTAGCCTTCTTATAGATCTTAATTAGAGACTTATTTATCTAGTTTTTATCGTAGTAGAAGATTAAATTACCCTTATACTACTAGGAAATAGAGGCTATAATATAGAGTACTATTTAAGAGAGGGTTAGCTATTTATAATATAGTCTATAGTAGTTACCCTCTTCTCTAAAGATATACTACCTAATATCGAAATTATATTTCTAGAGTTCGGAGAGTAAGGGTATAATATATAGTAGAAGTAGAGGTAATAGGTAGGAACTAACTAAGTTAATTATATTATTATATTATAGGTTATATCTTACTCCTAAGATAGGCATTAGCTAAGTTATATAACCTAATATTATATAACCTATATTACTTAACTCTAATCCCTAAAGTATCTCTTAGAATATCTAACTAGACTATACTTTCTAATACCTAATAGCTATATTCCTATTAATATAGCACTCGTCTATCTAGTAAATAAAGGCCTAGAATATCTTAATATTACGCTGCTATTATTGCTTAGATATAGAGCCGTATTTAGACCTATATTCTACTCTAAGTTACTTGTTATCGTTTAAGATCTAAGATACTAGCCTGCGTTTAGAACGAATAACTAGAGGTTCCCTTATATTTATTAAACGTCGTAGAGTACTATATAATCGTCTAGTATATGCTTAGTAGTATTTATAGTCCTTTAAGCGTAAGGTAAGAGGCCTATTAGCTAGAATCTCTACTTAATTAAGCGCTGCCTATAGAACCTTTAGTCTAGGCTTAATTTAAGGCCGTTTACGACGATAAGGTAACTTAAGGTCTTCCTCTATACGCTGTTCTTTAAGGTCTAGCTATTGCTTAAAGGTATTCCGCGATAGTATATTAGGATCGTCGTAGTATTATCGGCAGAACTCTTTAATAGTTTAGCTAGCTAGACGAGCCTTCTACCTCTCAAACGCGCGTATTTTTAACTATATATAGTACACATTATAATAAGAATCAATCCGAGAACGCTTCCGAGTGTTCACAGGCATAGTTGTCGCGTCAAACACCCTCAAAACGCGTGTCAAGGTAGGTTGTTATGATACAGTGCCAAATCCAGCCTAGCGCCGGAGGTCAGCCTAACCTGAGAACCCCTGTGTTTCTCCTCGACTTCCTCACCACGGGGCCGTCCATGATGTCGGCTAGTCGTCACAATCTGACCGACGATCTCTTCTCACAGTGCGAAGTTGGCGAAGTGCCTCGGAACTTGAGATGAGCTGAGAGAATGCCCTCAACGTGTAGCGAATGCGAAGGAAATGGTTCATGATATTACGAGTGCTGCGCCGCCTTTGAGAATGTGATGCAGCGTACTCCGGACCAAGCCACATTATCTTTCTTTGCGCCTCCCTACGCCTCCAGGCTTGTTAGTTCGCCATGAAGTTTTCTACCTCTTCTGCGCTCCTCAGCGCCATCCCTTTGGCTGCTGCCTTTCCAGCACACCTGCTCGAACAAGCCAGAAACGACCCAAATGTCGTTGCCCGCGCCAACGAGGTGCTTGCCAAACGTCAAAAGAGCGCGGATGCTGCGACTGCGATCTTCGAGGCCATCCCAACCTTCGATGCGGAGAAGCAATTAATCGATGTATCAGAGGGTTCAGGTCATGAATGGGTATGATGCTCCGCTGAACACGCGTGAGAGACAATACTGACCAGTCTCAGCAAGCGCCAGGGCCTGGCGATCAACGAGGTGTTTGTCCCGGCCTGAATGCTTTCGCCAACCAGTAAGCGGTTTTGCATTGTTGACATGGAATGGTCTTTGCTAATTCGACATAGTGGCTTCTTGCCTCGCTCTGGATATGCCACCGTCGCTCAATACATCGATGCGACCATGAATGTGGTCGGGATGGGGACAGATCTTGCTGCCTTCTTGGCAGTACTAGGTGCCTTGATCGACTCTGGTGACCTGATGGCTTGGTCTATGGGAGGAACACCACCACCTGGCGTCGGAGGACCCCTTGCTCAGGGTGGCAATGGCTTGACTGGCAGGTTTGTTACCCTCATTCCTTTCTATGCGATATCGAAATTGTAGCTGACTGTGACTCAACAGTCACAACAAATACGAGAACGACATCTCACCCACAAGAGGCGACCTGTACGAGATTGGCAACAACTACATCACCAATGCGGATCAGTTCCAGGATATGATTGACGCCAACCCTGGTGGAGAAGTCACCTTGAATGGTCTGACTGCCTACCGCTCGCAACGCTTCGATCGTCAAGTCGCCAACAACAAATACTTCTTCAACGGACCATTCCCTGGCCTTCTTGTGCAACCTGCAGCGTTCACATTCAGTACGAACAGACCCCATAATGGCAAACGACTTGTCTTGCTGACCATCAATAGTCTACCGCTTCATGGCCAACCACTCAGAGGAAGACCCCATCGGAACTTTGAGCTACAGCACTATTCAGAGCTGGTTCGGAATCGAGGGCGAGAGCGGCAGCTACGTGGCTCGCCAGGGACATGAGCGTATGTGGCCGCTTGGGACAAACCACCATGAAGGACGCACTAACATCCTTCTCTGTAGGCATTCCTGATAACTGGTACAGACGCTCATTGACTGCCCCATACACCATCCCATACTTCCTCGGAGACGTCTTGAACGCTGCTCGTCTACAGTCAGTATTTGCCCCATCAACACCACATAACGAATGTTGCACGCATACTTACATTCTTATCTTACAGCCCCAAGTTCCTCAACATCGGCGGTAACCTCGACGGCAAGACCAACAACTTCGCCGGCGTTAACGTGGAAGACCTCTCTGGTGGTGTCTTCAACAGCGACGACCTTCTCAAGGGCAACAACCTCGGCTGCTTCGCGTTCCAGACTGTTGCGCAAGTGAAGGCTGATCTGCTTCTCGACGATATTCTCAATGGTGTGCAGACTGCTGTTGGCTCTATCGTGACGCAGCTGGGCTGCCCACAATTGAGGGCCATCGATGAGGCTCAGCTTGAGCGTTTCCCGGGTTACCAGAAGTCTCCTATTTTCTAAAGTACTCGCACCCGAGAGTTGAGGCGAGTTCAGTGGGAGGCTAAATGATGTATAAAGAAATGTGATACGATAAGTAGAGCGGAGGTGAAAGGGAGGATTTGGTAGACAGGACCGGGATAGGTTCTTACGATGCGTGGGAAATTAAGCGCAATTTGTCTCGCTTTCTGCGCATCTCCTACCATTTTGCGTATGTTGCTTGACCGGAGTTCTGAAGGAAGTCTTCCTATTCTGTCACACGTCCTTTGTGTTTCAAGCAAGGTGCTTTGCGGACCGTGGTCTTCATTGTCCCTGGCACACGTCCGGACGAAGTCCTACTGCATAGAATGAGGCTTATCTTCTAGTCGGCAAGTAAGCTCTTAAGTGAGTCGACGTGTCCAGAGATCATGTCGAGGCGGGTAAACAGGAGTTTCAAGAAGGTGACCTGTTCCGATTCTGCTATATCACTTTTGCACAAAATTATCCTCTAGGGGCGCTGGTATCTGACACTGATCCTGTTCTGTTCATATCCGATGCGGACCCAGGCGCGAGCGACTTGTCTGCAAGAACATCGTTAGTAATGGCCCAAAGTCAGAAACAAAATCCCACATACCATGACTACTAATCTCATGATGCTCCTTCGCAACTTTCGACCCCGCACTCGAAGGCGTATGGTGACCTTCCTGCCTCTGCGACTGCGCCGCCTCACCCTCCGCAGCATACTGCTTCAAATCCTTATACTCCAATTCCTTCAACGCAGCATCGTGTGTAGCATGCAAATGCACTTTCGGCACATGTTCTTTCTGCAATTTCCCATCTGAGACAGCTTGCATGGCCTCTTTCCATCGCGAAGCACAGAGACACCATTTTTGGCCGGGTTTTACGCCAACGTCTTTTAGGTTGTTGCCCTTTGAGGCGGTGAAGTCGAGGAATTTCTCGGTGACGGTCGCGGCTACGGAGTGGTTGCCTTTGTCGTCGGGGCCGGATCTGCAGTAGCCGTCTTTGAAGAAACCGACTGGAGGGTCTTTGGAGAAGAGGGCGAGGCGACCGCCGGCGACTTGGAGGAGTGTTAGCTTATGTGTTGCAAAGGATGTTTTGGAAGGTACGTGATACCATTGTTATTCTCCATCGTCGGCTTCGTCGAGGTCTGCTGTTTGGTCGCCATTGTGTCTCGTTTCTCGATCTAATTACCAGCTTTTGATGCTGAATCAATCTCAATGCAGGATGCTTTGATGGATGTGCTGTTTCCTATGGCCAATGGAGATGAAAGACAGAAGGAAAGGTCCAAAATGTAAGCCCACCTACATGAGAGCATCATCGCCGTTGTGCTCATCAATAACGGCTCCTGACATCACCATTACATGGCGTTCGGCGGAGAGTGTATTGTTCAGGAACAGGTCTAGCGGCATCGACACCATTGCCAGACCGAGCAACTTTTGGGGGGCATTTGCTTAGTCATTCACGATCACGGATCGGTCTTTGCCGCTTCCAGGTTCTCTTGACGACATCAACTCTTGTCTCAACCAGTCCTCCAGCACGCGCATCTTTGCACGAGCACGCAGACTTTATGTCGTGAAGCTGGATATGACGCGGGTTCGATAATTCTCGGACTTGCTTGCAGAGCTCTCACTCGGCACACGCGAGGCTGTGACCGGCCTGCATTTCAAGATGCAAGACAAGAAAGATTTGACACAAAGCCACTGGTAGATTCTCCAGTGGGGCATGATGAAGGGTGATAGGATGGATTGGTTACGATTGGATGTAAGAAATGTGTATCTTGCGAACCCGATAAACTGATGGCGTTTTTGCTGTGCCGAGTGTGGGCTTGAAATGCTGATGCTCTATCCAAAGGAAAAAATGTGGCTTGCATCCTTTCTATTGGAACTCCATGTTCTCGCACGTTTGTGTGATGTGTAGATCAGTAATCAGACCCTCCCTCTTGCGCCGAACGCCACAATGCAACTTGTGTCCAGCTCGTCACGAGACCGTATCCACTGCACTGCCATCGCATACTTTCTCCTCGTATCAGCTGCACTGGAGCGTCGTTGTGTTCACTAAACACCCAAATCTCAGTTCTGTTCATCCGGTACGCACGCAGCCACGTCCACTGAGCCCAAGTCGGCGAGGATCCACCCCTTTGTGACGTCTGGTAATTACCTCGTGACCTGCATATACGCGCGCAAGCCATCTCGGCTATGTTCAGTAAACAGTGTCTCCATGACATTACCAAGATTGTTTGTTTGTATTGGAAATCGTAAGTGGCACGAATGGCGACATACGTGACAACCAGTGTACTGTAGAATGTATATATTCACCACTAGCACGTACTAGGGTGACCATGTAAGACATCCAAGCAAGCATCAGTTCGTCGTGTTTACTATACAGGCCTCAGAAATCATACCATGTCGGAACTCATCTTCATTACAGGGGCCTCTGGCTTCATCGGCTCACAAACTGCCAAGTCAGTCCTCCTGGCTGGTTATCGAATTCGTTTGAGCATTCGACGGAAAGAACAAGAACAGGAACTCGGGGACATTCTCAAAGATGCTTCGCAGGACAAAATTGAATTCACGCATATCCCAGATTTGACCACACCTGGCGCGTTCGAGGAGGCATTGAAAGGCGTGGATCATGTCTTTCATCTTGCTTCACCCATGCCAGGCAAAGGCGAAGACTTCCGTGAGGATTACGTCAAACCTGCGGTTGCTGGCAGTCTCGCGATCTTGCAGGAGGCTTTGAGCATGAGCAGATCAAGTTTGTGGTCGTGACGAGCTCGATCCTGGCCTTGGTTCCACTGGGTGGGTTTTCGGATTCGAGTGTTCGTGTCAAAGGTACGCTTTCCCCTTCGGAAGCCCGCAGTATCGTGTTGTTGAACTATTCGTAGCGAATACCGGGAAAAGGCTCCCAGTCTCGGCGGACATGAAGTTCCCAGATGGTGCTGCAGGCCACGGCGCAAAATACAGCGCCAGTAAAATTCTCGCCCACCAGGCCACGCGCGACTTCGTCGAGAAAGAAAAGCCCAAGTACAAACTGGTTACTTTCCACCCAGTGCTTGTGATTGGCGAATCTCTCGTCCAGAAAAACTTCGACCAGCTCGATGGTATGAACAAGGTCCTTTGGGGTTCGCTGCACTCGACCAAGCCAATCATGCCGTCAACTTTTGTCGATGTCAAGCAATGCGCTGAAGCGCACGTGAACGCATTGCGGAGTTACAAGCAACTCAAGAATGGGACAGAGTATATCCTGTCGTCTCCTGCGGTCGCATGGAACGAGGTGGTCAATTTCGTGAAGCAGGAATATCCGCAGGTACAGGTCAGATTGGATAACGGACCATCTTTGTCTTCGAAGTTCGAGGTAGACACAGAGCCTGCTGATCATGACTTGGAGATCAAGTGGAGACCCATGCAAGATATTGTGCGGGATACATTGGGGCAGCAGCTGGCTTTTCAGAGGCAGTCAAATCTGTGAGCATAGAACAATGAATTCGCGGTTGATCAAGGTCATTTGCACAGTCTTCCATCGGAGTCAGCAATCATCGTGGTTGGTAGTATTGCTTGCCATTATCGCGCTCTTGCCCATGGTTTTTGGTTTAAGGCCTCCCCTTTGAAGGCGCAGTCCTTGTCGCACGTTCGACGAAGCCACGATCTCCTTGCAGACCAATGGTAAATGTTGATTGGCATCTAGGTGGTGTAAGTCAGTAACATGAAGTGAAATGATAAGTATTACGATACGTACCTGCCGCAGTTTGACCTTTCATTTTCATGATCGCCAGCTAGCAATACGTGAAGACCATTTTTGGGCAGCCGCCAGTACGGTAGCTTTCATAGACATTTCATGTTGCGGAGAGGCAGCCAAGGTTGTGCTTTTGCGGGGTGCGGACTAACAATCCGTTACGCGCTCAAGCAAGACATGCCATCCTGGACATCCTAAGTGGGCCAAGACCATACAGCCTCGGCCAAAGATTGAATAGTCATCGATGGAGAACAGCGGCCTCATTGTCTCAGACCAGTCCTTGCACGCGCGCATCAAGTTTTGGATCGATTCGGCCGTACTCCGCATGGAGAAGCGCATCAACTTCGCCGATCATACGCAAGCTCTGCCGAACACTTGGGGAAACTGCGCCTCCGTGTACGTGCGTCCACGGCTCGATCAGCCGAGCCAGATGCTTTCCAGCATCTAGAGCCTGGGAGTCTAGTCGCTGTTTCAGGGCCGGGATCCGACTAGCAGCAAGGAGCAGTAACATAGTGCTAGCCATGCTGGGTTTCATCGTCAGTGATGGTGGCGACAGAAGCCAGCCGTGGAGTCGACTTACGAGAGCGAGCAGATCCAAGTATCGATCAGAACAGTCTGCGAGAAGGCTCTGAGGTTCATGATGTGTAGCAGACACATTGTCAAACAGATCTCGCTCTTATCGAGCATTTGCGCTGTCAGTGCTTCCCCAGTGGAAGTGCGTGAAAGCACTTGATTCAAGTACGGCCTGTAGATGACTGCTCTGCCTGTATTTCGAGATCAGCCGACGAGCTTCGCTTTCAGATGCACCTCTTACACGTCAGATATCTTTGGCGCAAAAAGCCGCCTCGTTGAGAGCTGGCGGGGGTCGTGTCGACTGCAAACTGGAACACTGGTGGTAGGCAGGTTCGCCATTCTTCGAGTTGATGATCAAGCTCCGTCACAACATGTGGAAAACGAGCATCATCGAAAGCTACTCCAGTGTCTGGCGCATACAGCAAGTCGTGTACTCGATTGAGCAGCCTCCGCATCGAGACACAGGCCAGAAAATAGAGCGAAGATTGATCTCTTTCGGCTTCGTCTTCTGATGTTTGGTAATAAGCTGGGTACGGTACGGAGGACTCCATGTCGCTTACACCTGTCTGAGGCAGCGCTGCAAGCTCAGCAATATAATCACTCTCGAGAATGAAACAAGACCAGAAGACTCGCCGCAGACATTCCGTGTCGATACCAGTGTCGGCTGAAGTGTAAGCAAGCAATGTTCGACATTTGGTCGCAGTCATACAAACGTAGGAATGCGCCTGCAATGGCCTCTGGAGATACGCGAAGAACAGTGCTGTGAAGAACAAGCACTGCGTAGCCGTGGTCGATACTTCCAGATGAACGCCACTGAGTCCTTGCAAGTACAGCTCGAAGTAAGTGTGTGCCAAGACCTGACTTCTCTGCACTTGACTGTCCTCAGAGAAGGTCGAGCCAGTGTTTGCCAGACCATGGACGACTTGACTTGCGCAACCCAGCGCCATTACTATGAGGGCTAAGCTCGTCTCAATGCTGTCGTCAATTTGTCGCTCCAGCACACGATGCTCAACATCTGCGAGTTGATTGGTGGTCACAGTGGGATAGGAGAAGTTGATCGTGGCCTGAAACGCCTGGACAGCGGCATTGACTTCATTTGGCTTCAGCGAGGGAGGGGGCTGGGCCGGCCTCGAAGGGTATCGGCGTCGCTGCTGCTCGATGGTGAAGATCTGTTGATAGTGCGTCCGTAAGCCAGGAAAGACATCGAAGAATGGCCATGCCAGCACAGACTCGGTGGTGGACGTGTGGCGCGCAGATAGAACAGCGTTGTCCAGGCTTTCGTTTCTGCGATGTCGAGTGCCATGAACAAGCTGACGTGCGCCTGTGACGGAAGAAGGCTGTCGGTCGGTGGTCACTGTCTGCGGTGAAGTGGCTGTCACGCTCTCCACGGGCAGAGGAGAGAGTCCCGGATGTGCTGACAGTTGGGCAGTCAGATACGATAGGCGGTCTTCCAGGCGGAGGACCGTCTCCAGGATGGCATCGCTCTTGCCCTTGGTGATAGGCTCGGTGCCATACAGGCAGTCGGTATCGGAGTTCTTGCAATTGCGACAAGGCTGCTTGCCATCGCATCTGCCCGCGGCGTTAGAAGGATGCAACCGGTCACACGCGCATCTGCGACTTGCTTCACTTTGCGCTGTCTGCACGTCGCACAAGCGTGCGGTCCGCGGCGTCGCTTCTTGGGCGGCTCATCGCCATTTGCGCTTCCCTCTTCCGGCCCCATCGCGCATCGCTGGCCATGTGTCGTGGTCGCCTAGGGGCAGGGATGCTACAGTGTGTTGCGACGGTGGAAGGCGCAAGTGAGGAGACATTCGGTCCGCCTCGGCACGATAGTCTATGGCTTGGCATGGGAAGAAGTCCACGTCGGCAAGCACGCTGGAGTGCGTGGTGGATGAACACTCGCACCTGCTCCGACGCTACGAGCAATGCCAGTGGTCGCTCATGGCGTTGCGATCGTCGGTCGCTGATACTATATCAGCGGGCCCTCTGCTGGCCGGGGATGTGACTTGATTCCACCCTCTGCAGCCACGCCCGGCACAAACGACACGTCTCGCAAACATGGCCCAAGACTTCACAGACTTCGTTCTGCAAAGATCAGAATCGCAACTGCCAGACTATAGTAACGAACACGTTGTGCACAAGAACCGCCTGCCGCACAGAGCCTATCACATCCCGGAGGGCTCCCTCCTGCTCAGCGGACAATGGGACTTTCACTATGCTCCCACTCCTCTCCATGCTCCTGATCCGCAGTGCATAAACAATCACTCACTCACTCCTGGAGACACGTCTGACGATGGTGAGCTGGATGTCGCAGCCGCCGAGCCTACCGCTGCTCCAGAATGGCACAAAATCACAGTACCGGGACACTGGCAGCTTCAAGGTCATGGCCGCCCACAATACACGAACGTGATCTACCCATTTCCGGTCTGCCCGCCACACATTCCGACCGAGAATCCGACAGGAACATACAGACGCACCTTCCGCACTCCGAAGTCATGGGCCCAGTCTTCACAAATCAGACTTCGATTTGAAGGTGTTGATAGTGCATTCCATGTTTGGATCAACGGCAAGCCAGTAGGCTATTCTCAGGGATCTCGAAACCCCGCCGAGTTCGACGTGACTCGATATCTTAGAGCGAACCGGGACAATGAGCTGCTCGTAAGAGTGTATCAGTGGTCAGATGGCAGCTACATTGAAGACCAGGACCAGTGGTGGTTGTCGGGAATATTCAGAGACGTGCTCCTGCTTGCACTGCCCGAATCGCGAGTCGAAGACTTTCACATTCGCACGCAACTCGACGACGAATACAAGGATGCGAATCTTCACGTAGATCTACAGCTCCAGCTAAACCGGGACGTATATGTGACCGTGCGATTGATTGCGAATGATGGTATTTTGGCAGAAAGCCATTCAGCTTTGAGGCCAGGCCAGGAAAATGCAAAGATCTCGACACACATCGCGCGTCCCACCAAATGGACTGCTGAGACGCCCCATCTCTACGATGTGGAAATCATACTGCGCGCCAAAGGAAGTCGCGAAGTCTTGCAGACGATACGTCAGCGGATTGGGTTTCGCTCCGTGGAGATCTCAAACGGCTTATTGAAAGTCAACGGCAAACGCATCTTGCTTCAAGGCGTGAATCGGCATGATCACCACCCTAAGCTTGGGCGCGCAGTTCCCCTCGCCTTCATCCGCGATGACCTGCTGCAAATGAAACGTCACAACATCAATGCACTACGCTGTAGCCACTACCCTCCGGATCCGCGCATGCTCGATCTATGTGATGAGCTAGGTCTATGGGTCATGGATGAAGCAGATCTCGAATGCCATGGCTTCTACGATGCTGTCGCTCGGCCACTTTCCATTCCTGAGGAGATGGATTATGAGGAACGAAAGAAGCTGGCATTTCCTCAAGCAGCCGCGTACACCTCTGATAACCCAGCGTGGGAAGCCCAGTACGTTGAGAGGATCACCGCAGTCGTTCAACGCGACAAGAACCATGCCTCTGTGATTATGTGGTCGCTGGGTAACGAAGCCTTCTACGGCCGGAACCATCAGGCGATGTACGACTATGCACGCAAAGCAGACCCCAGTCGACCTGTACACTACGAGGGCGATGCACATGCACTCTCAGCTGATGTCTTCTCTTACATGTATCCTTCTGTTGAGAGGCTCGCCAAGCTTGCTGAAACCGAAGGCGTGCACGGTGGCAAGTACGAGAAGCCGATTGTGCTGTGCGAGTATGCTCATGCTATGGGCAATGGTCCTGGCAACCTGGAAGGGTACCAGGAGCTCTTCCGTCGCAATGCTCGCTTGCAAGGCGGCTTCATCTGGGAGTGGGCTAACCATGGTCTTCTCACAAAGACTCCAGATGGTATCGCTTTCTACGGATACGGCGGTGATTTCGGAGATATTCCAAACGACTCGACTTTTGTCATGGACGGCCTATGCTTCAGCGACCATTCTTCAACCCCTGGATTGATTGAGTACAAAAAGGTCATAGCACCCATCAAGGCCGAGCTCAAGGATGGGCAGGTGGTTGTCACCAATCTATATGACTTCATTGGGCTGGCCCATGTCACGGCGGTATTCAAGGTAGAATCGTTTTCCGAAGGGTCAGTGAATGTATCCAGATTGGGTTTCGAACGCGCTGACTTTCAGGGTAGGTCGAAACTACTCGCCTCCGGAACTGTCGATTTGCCAGACATCAAGCCGGGAGAGTCAATCGAGATCCTGCCGGAACACGTGGCACTCACATCAAAATTGCCTGATTCATTACTTACAATCAGCTTCCGACAGTGGTATGCTACGTCGTGGGCAGACGCAGGATACGAGATCGCATGGTTCCAGTACCAGTCAGGCGCTGTAGCAGTGGAGACTACAACCAGTAGCGACAGCAAGATCGCTGCCTCGCTCACTCAAGCCAATGATGTGCGCATCAGCACATCGCAAGTCGCATGGACAGTGTTCAACAGCGACTTCAAGATGATCTTCGACAGATCTACTGGAATGATATCCTCGTGGACTTCAGGTGGACAGGAACTTTTGGCTCCAGACACCATGCGCAGAAGTCTCCTTACACCCGGATTCTACCGTGCGCCCACCGACAATGACAGGCCGAAAGAAGATCTCGACTGGAAGCGCTATGGCTTAGATATGCTCACCTCTCAACTTCGAACTAGCAGCATCGAGCGCAAAACTTCAAATGAAGTTGAAATCAGCACCACTGTCTTCCTGTCACCGCCAGTCCTGGACTGGGGTTACGCTGCAAAGATCAAGTATCGCATCAGCGTTGACGCATTGACTGTGGAAGCCACTCTTACACCAAGCGGCAAGGTGCCGAGCACTCTACCTCGTATTGGTCTGGACCTGCGTCTCAACAAGGCTCTCGCTGCAGCTGAGTATCTAGGTTTGGGACCAGGAGAATCGTATCCAGACAAGCAGGCCGCGCAGCGAATGGGACTCTACACATCACAAGTTAGAGACTTGGCCACGAATTATGAAGTGCCACAAGAGAATGGCAACAGAATGGGCGCCAGAAGCGTCAAATTTACGGACGATAGCGGTCTTGGCTTGCGAGCCACGAGACTCGATGGTTACGGCAGATTTGCATGGGCCGCTGGATATCACTCTCCGCAGGCACTAGATGCTGCGAGGCATCCTCACGAGCTGGTGGAAGAGGATGCTTTACTCCTGCGATTGGACGTTGCTACCGCTGGAGTAGGCAGTGGGGCGTGCGGCCCTGCAATACTGCCAGAGCATGAAGTGGAGTGTAAGGAAGTTTCGTTCGCATTTCAATTACAGGCAGTTTCCGGTCGGTAGGATGGATATCAAGAACTAATACTCTCACATGCACTCGCCAATACTGCTCATAGATAGATATAGATATGCTTGGCATCTTGGAAGGATCAGCTTATATGCCAAGCTCATCCATCTGCTCAAGCTCCTTAGGGCTACTCAACATTGAGTCTGCATCATGCCCGGAAAAGATTACAAACCATTCCATGCCACTGTTGTCTTACAAATGCACCTTCTATTCCAAAATCAACATATAAAACCTTGCTCATCAACCATTTCTCTCATCATCGAGAACTCAACAGCTCATACATCAATCAATCAACAAAACAACGACAAATATGTCTCATCTCCAATACTTCTCCTACGCCAAAAACTTCCACTACTCCCAATCCGTCCGTCTCCCACACGATCAAATCCTCGTCTCAGGACAACCAGGTCTGGACCGAGAAACTGGTAAAATTCCAACAGATCTTCGGGAAGAAATCGATCAGGCGTGTCGGAATGTTGATTTGGCGGTCAAAGAAGCTGGTGGTACGTTAATTGCTCCTGCTGTACGATCGAAGTCTTACTTCGATCATAATGAATATTCAGCATGTTGTTGATAAAACATCAAAAGCTGATTCGGTGAGCGGGTTATAGGTTTGGGAATCGACCAAGTCTACAAATTGAACATTTATTTTGCACCTTTGACAGAAGAGGCGATGGAGCCTTGTGGTGCGGCTTTGAAAGAATGGTTTCCGAAGCATGCGCCACTGTTGACTGGAATTGGAGTTGAGAAGTTGGCGTTGGAGGGGATGAGAGTGGAGATTGAGGCGTGGGCTTATGATGATGGGAAAGCATGAAAAGAGTAGTCACAAGAAGGCTTGAAATGGACAAAGGTTTCTATGACAGAAAAGACTTTGAAAAAGAGCCTGTGTTACTCGTATAGACATTCTTATTCCCAAAAGCGCGAAAAAGTGGGTATCATCAGTCTGCTAGTTTCGTTTCCATGCCATGCACGTATTCCTTGGTGTCCTGTAGGCCCTTAACGCTGGGGTCGTACACAATCAAAAGTCGTTATCATCGTATCGCCGCGTCTTCACTCATCATCAATAAACCCGTCGTCTTCTGCGTCCATGGCATCGTTGCTGCCCTCAATAGCGTACTTCGTGCCAAGTGCTTCTTGCGCCTGTCGCATCATTTCCTGTATCCGGTTGCTCATACTCGTCATCGTCTTGTCTTGCTTCGCTTGTCGTCGAGCAAAGCGTTCTGCCTCAGGACTCACAAGAGTAACGCCGCCAGCGGAGGCAGGGCGACTCTGAGGTGAGCGAGTCAGAGCGGTCGAGGCGCGTCTGTTCTGTGGCTGAGTTGGTGTCGAGGCTTGCACTGGGGCCGCGTATGTCTGATAGTGCGAAGTCGTTCTCCGTGATACAGGCGCAAGACTGCGTCGGCTCGAAGCGCGTGATGCAGAAGGCCTTGGTGGCGCGAGACTGCTTCGCGGTATGCCGTTGCCAGAGATCTTACGCTTCGGACTAGGTGGTCTGCCTTCCAAGTCGGATGGAACGAGGACCCAGGTCTCTCGGTCAGTCTGTCGTCGCTTTACTGCAGGCCGACTTGGCGACCCATGTTTGAAGTAGGGACTGTCTTGCTCAAAGTCGCCCAAGAAGTCGACTTCTGCATCATGCCATGAGCCCGGAATGGGCGTGCCTACGGCTTCTTGTGTATGCTGTAGCAAGTCCGACCCGACAAGAGCTGAGTTCTGCATGTCATAACCCTTGCCACCTCCAGCGTAGAAGCCACGAACTACGGTGCTCCCAAAAGTGAACGCCTTGCCAATGAAGTTGATAGCAAGGCTCGTCCATGTCGTCTGTGATCGGTCGTCAGATGCAGGTCTCACACGAGCAACACCATTTCTCTCACGTGCGAGGGGTCCAGAGAGAGGTGCAGGACAGCCAGAGCGCACAGCGAAATCCATGTCATGGTCTTCGCCTCGGAGTCGTCTTCGAAATTCATCCTCGGGGACTGTGAGCTGCTCGAGACGTGAACTTGACTCGAGTCCTGGGGTATCGAAGCCGTCTGCCAGGCGGTATCGCTCGTTGACCAGCTCTGAGTTCTGACCGTAGCCGCTGCCGAATATCCTATCACCTGGAGACTGTGCCCAGGCTGGTGTCTCTGCCCAAGGTATGCCTTGCGTATGCTGTCCGTTTCGTGAATGAGCCGAGTCTGGTCGTTGTCTCTTGCGGACACTCGTGGAGAAATAGTTCTGCCCAGTCGCAGTAGCAGGGGTGGCTGCAGCAGAGACTGGCGACTTAGGTGGTTGGAAGTAATTGGTATGCACGCTATTGCGGCCAGACGTGCCGTAGTGCTGAGGCTTCGCGAGCGCTGCAGGCGGTGAGAGATCCATGGCCGCCGTTTCAGTTGGGCCGTTGTCGCGTGAACAAGCGGTGTCGGTGGAGGAGCGTGGGCTCAGTGGTGATGAAGGGCGCGGAGCTGCCGGCGGATGGCCATATCAAAGGCGCAGTACCATCGTTTGCACGCCGCTGCCACGTTGAGGTTGTGCGGTGTGTCGCCGTGTGCTGCGAGTGTTGTGCGGCTCGAAGGTTGTGTTTGGGCGATGTCAAATCGATGTCAAAGCGGAGACATCGGCCCTAGTTGCAGATGCCGTGCAGATCAAGACACGACTAGCATCACCCTTGCAAGCCAATTGGCTTGGCGCACAATATAGCCCCACTGGAAGAACTCCTTCCTCTTTGGACTTGACGCTACAGCAAAGAAATTGGTGCCGTCACATTGGCATTGAATTGTGAAAGTGCTCATCTCATATGACTACCGCTAAGGACTACGATTTCGAAGAGCGCCCACTTTGACCGCTTCCCCACTCGTCCTACGAGGTACAGTAGCCGACGTTTTTTTTCACTTGTAGTCGAGGCAGATGGGACCGTGGATTCGTCATATCGAACAGCCCGCGCCGAATCCGCCATTTGATGGCATTGACGCTGGCCATCTCAGGCAAAGTTAAATCTCCCTCCATCACGACGCAGCGATCCACGTCCGACAACATCATCTCTGCATCATCGGTCCTGAAATCATAGTGGACCACAAGTCTCCGGCTCAACCTCAGCTGGAATGACACGCGCAGCTCTGCATAGTTCCGCAATAATAGCAAATATGGCAAAACCTCCTCCCATGCGGTGTAGAACCGCTCAAGAAAGACGTTGTTGGTCTGGAAACCCAAATGAACGTGCACTCTTCTCAAGCTCCGGAGGATGTGCGGCTTGCTCAATATCGTCCACATTCGCGTAGTAATCATATCCACGTGCGGCAGCCGCATTGCTAGTGTGACATATTCTTGCGCTTTGTTGCGTAAAGCGACATGCTTGGACGCCAGATCGCCGTAGAAAGGTGCTTCGATGATTCGTCTGCTCGCCAGAGGCTGCATGGAGGGGGCCGAATCCTGATATCGGTGGCTGCAAAGAACACTTAGGTCCTGTAATACTGGAACATGGAGATGGACTACGTTGAGCCACAGTGGAAGACCTCGAGTTTCGTTGTACAAGTGCCGGCAGGCCATGCTAAGGGCGAAGATGCTCCGGTAATCATGTCGGCGCTTCCGATCGACGCTCAAGTCAACGTGTAACCCATCTGCGCGTTGAAAGACGTAGTCCCATATTATGTTGCGTATATCTCCGGGAAGGGTGAGAAGCATTGATGGCTGGTCCATGTATGAGAGTCGCAGTCCATCGGTCTTCGCATCCAACTGACGCGGTTTTCTTGAACGGTGCTTCTGTGGAAGAACTCCTAGAGGCAATAGCTCGTCCGCCATTTTTGGCGATCCTTCTGCGATTCTCGTGGTCCTGATGAAAGTCGATATAGGTTTTGGACCGTCGGTCATAGCAGCCATGATGCTCTCTTTTATCTGCCAAGCAGCTGAAGTGCAGTCCTACTGAGATGGTAATGGTGGCAATGGCTTGGTAGGAGCTGGGCCTGGACAGGGCGGAAAGGCGTCTTGCATCTCTACTTTGTGCTTGGCACGGTTCTCTGGCGTGCCGAAATGGTTTGGTCGAGGGAAAGGTCTAATCGATGGATGCGTCTGGAAACGCCAGCCACGGCAAAGCGGCATGATATATGTCAGAATGTCAGCAGTGGAGCCTCTCAGTGATCTGAGTTTCTGCGTCGTGACGCCGAGGGTCGAAAGAGGAGCAACATGATGCTGCATGCACACTGCAGCGCTGTTTCTGAAGGTTCGCCCTCCGCTCCACTCGCTCACCAAGCTTTCGAAGTGTGAACCAGAAGATCAAGTCACACATATCATTAGGATGCGCCATTTGATCAAGTTCGGTAAGGGCCAGCGGGAACTCTCGTGAACGCAGTAGTCAATGGGCGTTCGCAGAAAGGTCTTTACGCCGCAACCTAATCTCAGACGTACCATGGTCGGCTGCACATCACTGCCGTATTAGGCATTTGTGACGCCTCCAATCGCCAAGGCTTTCAGTTGTCAAGCTACTGCGCTAGCAGCACTGCATCTTCTGAAGCAGCTCTCGCGGTCGTGATCAAGACATGTGTTGAATTGTTTGCGCAATCTTCGAGTTATTTTGGGCGCAATATGCAGGGTGAGCGTTTGAGTCCGGCGGCTGTGTTAGAACATCTCCTGCAAAGAGACCGGAGACTCGCAATGCCGCAACAAATACCCTTGCTAGCTGTGGTTAATGAAGCTCTCTCAAAGTCAGTTGTTACTGGTGCAAGTAGGAATTAGGAGAAGAGCTAACAGCAACGCAGAACTCCGCCTCGTCCATGGAACGAGAATGTTTCTCTCTACGTGTCATGCTGTGCGTGAGAGCGCGCTTCGGAAGTCTTTTGCGACCAAAGCTCCAGCAAAGGAAGTTCTTGCAGAGCGTGCCAGTTGTGTGTCCTGCTTGGTCTGTATGTGAAAGGCTTGTTCATTATCACTCGGTACATCTGTTTCATGCAGGCGCAGTCAAGACAGGAGCTCTTGTCGCATCTTCCTGGGAGGGATTTAATAGGACCCGACTGCTGGCAGAAGACAAGTGCAAAGAGTCGCAAACTATCCGTTACAATGGCATTTGGATTGGACATGTTACATTCAGCGTTCTGTGCGCATCTGGCAGTCTCACCTGAGCCTCAAGTAAGAGTCTCACTCGAAATGTCCCTGCTTTGGTGTCAAGTGCGTTGATATTGTTCCTCTGCCTCACTCCGTCTCTTCAAGGCTTCGGCTGGATGGATGTTGCTTGCTTTCGGATTCGACGCCATTCAGCAGCTGTACTTCCGGCACTGTGCTTGCGGAGCATATATATGGGCCACAGTAGCGACTTTCCGCTGTGCGACCATTCACATGTCGGGAGCTCAGTGTCCGTTCACCCATGCTTGGACATGCGCAAGCAGGTCTCTTGCTTGTATCACACAGAGCCGTGGAGGCAATATCGGTATGGATAGGTCGTCAACTAGGGGCGTCTCTTGCCTGGCTTCGAGATGCGTGATCGTTCAGGAGCAGAGGGCCGACGAGACGAAGCCGCAGTTCGGCGTATGAGTCTTGGCAGACGTAGAGTTTATCTCCGATGTCGTCGGAGCAGAGCATCCCAAGCTCGTGAAACGTTCACGGTCTTGTGCAAGTCGCGCACTGCCCGTCGCGCCCGATCTGCCATTGCAACATATAAAGGGAGTTACGACTCTTCTTCCACAATTTGCCAATTCTCCACACCAACGACAAGTGCTACCAGCAAGGCCGGGCGAATAGACATGTCTCCGCCGTTCGCACGAAAGCTCGCGGCTAGTCAACTGCCGAAATGTGCTTCAGCAGCTTACAGAGCTCCAGTGCGCGCTGCTGGCCGGCGGACATATTGCGCAACGGGCTTGGTGGCCGAAAGCAGGCCAACTAGAAATACGTTGACGGCTTCGCGAAGAACCATACCAGGCATTGAGTTTCCCACCACATCAGCTCAGAGGAGATCATTCGCTAGCACATCATCCAAGATGACGAGCTTACAAGGGATCAAGAACAACTGCCGCAAGGTAAGGCCTGATCACTCCATAACAACCGTTCTCCACCGCTGACCACCTCTTTCAATCCAGGTCGTCTGCATTGGACGCAACTACGCCGACCACGTAACAGAACTCAACAACCAACGCCCCAAACAACCCTTCTTCTTCCTCAAGCCCCCCTCATCGATCCTCCTCCCCGACGAAGGCCCCATCCTCCGCCCCAAAGGCGTAACCCTCCACTTCGAAATCGAGCTCGGAATCGTCATCGGCAAAACTGTTAAAGACCTCTCCGAAAATGACGAAGCAGGCTGGAAAGACGCCATTGGATCCTACATCACAGGCATCGACATGACAGGCCGAAATGTACAAGAGGAAGCGAAGAAACGCGGTCTCCCTTGGTCAATTGCCAAAGGCTTCGATACCTTTTTGCCAATTGCAGGGCCTGTACGGAAAGAGGATATCAAGGATCCGCATAATGTGGAATTGTACTTGAAGGTTAATGGGGAGACGAAGCAGAATGATAATACGGAGTTGATGTTGTTCAGGATCGGGAGGCAGTTGGCGGATATCAGTAAGGTGATGACGTTGGAGGAGGGAGATATTGTGCTTACGGGGACACCGAAGGGCGTGGGGCCTGTTGTTACGGGGGATGTGATGGAGGCGGGGTTGATTGTTGACGGGAAGGAGGTGGAACAGGCGAAAATTCGGGTGGAGGTGAGGGATCGCGAGTCAGAGTATGAGTTTACGCCGACGTATTAGATGGCGTGCATACAACAGCCTTGAAATCAGAACAATTTTGAGCCGCTTGAAGGGAAGCGAGGAGATGAGCTGGGCAAGGACTTCATCGTGCAAGAAGATCTATGGGACTTCATCGTCATCGTCGCCTCCGAAGCCGAAAGAGAAGCCGCCTTCTTCGCCGTCGGCCTCCTTTGCGCCTTTGGTAAGCTCCTCCCAACCCTTGCCGATTGTGCTGAGTCGCTCCATTTCTTTCATTCCTTCTTCGAGCAGCTGCGGATCGTGCTCTCGCAGCCGGTCCACGAACAGTGTATACGGATCCTCCACATCTTCGCTGAAGCCGCTGATGTTGCATTTGGGTCCGTTCAAAAAGTGTAGCACAGCTCCTAGTCTGCTTCTCGGCACTAAGTTTTGAGTGATAGCAATGCTGGGCTCGAGGTTCAGGACAAGGTGATACCAGCCCGACGGCACGTACAGCACCTCTCCTTCTCGGCAGATACCTTCTTTGCAGCCGGGTGTCCTGCGTGCCTCAGCGTGGAAGCCAAGAAGCCACTCCGCAATGCTGAGAGGAGAGGTGACTTCGCTTTGGTCCTCGCTAACGAAGACGCCTGGAGGCGGAGGAATCGAAGGGGATGATGGGAACATGATCCAGTACTTAGAGCCTTTTAGTACAGCATTCCATGCACTTGTGGCGTTGGGGTCTTTGTGAAAAGTGCTTCCGCTCCTGTCTGGTCCGACTATGAGCCATCGGTGGTCAGGCCTCTGCTCCCCAAGCAGGTGGAACAGGTCAGGTCCAAAACAGGCTGGCTCCCAGTAATCTGCATCTGATGATGGATCGCTCATGACTTTGATCTGCATCTTCTCTGCGAAGGCGCGATCGAAAAGGTATAGAGGCGATTCATCTCGACTGTCGTTCATATACTCAACGTAAGTCTTCAAGGGCCAGTCCACAGCTTCAGCTCGGAAGGGCACATTGGCGTACTTTTCGACGAGTCTGTCTGTCGACCAGGTCTTGTAGACGGGCCACTGCTTTACCGGCCATGTCAGAATAAATGGCCGATCGTACCACTTCTCTGCAAACTCCTCGTGAGATAGATCAGACACTCGTGAGATTTCATTTTGCTTGGGGATGTTCTCAGCGTAGTGGTGCAGTGGGACATTGGCACAGAAGAAGGGTCGATGGAGAACATCGGAAAAGAGATGTGAGCAATCAACTTTCGGCTCTCTGCTTGCGTCCTGTGACAAGTATGTCGACCTCCACGTGCCTTTCCAGGAGAAGTTCCTGGGCGCTGACCTACCGATGCTGCTCAGCATGCGCTGAGTCTACAGGTGACTCTACAACTTACTCCACAAATAGCGATCGCCACAACTCCTCGTTCCTGGTGAAGGCATGCAATGCTCTACATGTGCCACCAAGATGAAGGAGATCTTGGGGCAGCAGGATCTCAAGAATTGCTGCGATCAATTCATCTGGCAGCCGTGCAAAATGCCCCGCCGACTGTTTCAAGTTGACGCTGGAGGTGAGTGCGTTGCCGCTTGGCCGCACGCCGAGTGGATGTCGTCGGACAAAAGTAGCATCCTCACTATCGCCGTCGTGCTGCTTTCTTTTCTTGACCGGTGGCTGCGATGAGTCAAAGGCCGGACTGTGGTAGCCGCTGTCGAGTTGCTGCGATACGGCCA
>JAASFF010000860.1:129401-189307 GCA_013365195.1 Cercospora citrullina
GGCGGAGTGTAGCCTGAGCGACCAAATTTCTGCCGGAATAATAAAGTTTTGAAAAGTGGCGGCGGCAGTCGGCAAGAACCGCTGTGCGCTCATCATTTTTGATACTTGAAAGCCCTCCGCTGCGAATTTGTCTCTTGCCAATTCCAAACCACACCGACACCACAAAGCACATACCCACACAACTAGAACCAGACGACTGTCCCTACCGACAGTCAGGTATCTAGTTTTCACAGCACACCCTCAGCGACACCGCGCCGGCATCCACGAGGATCCCCGCGCCCACCCACTCACCGAACTTTTTCAGCTCACTTGCCCAGCGCAGTGAGCTTTCGTTCCTGATCCACAATCATGGCTGACAAGGGACTTGAGGATATCGATGCTGGTAAGTCACACACGGTGCGCGCGCGTTTGGCGCACATCATCTCGCGGGCGGCGGCAGATGGTCAGAAAAATTTCGAGGCGGCGGCGGGGCAACTTGTGCGGGCGGGCGACAGGACAATCGCATGATACACTTCCACAAAGAAATCCACCATAACAGTTGACGCGCTACAGGTCAGATCGAGTCCAACTATGACGAGACCACCGACAGCTTCGATGCTATGAACCTCAAGAGCGAGCTCCTCCGTGGAGTCTACGCCTACGGTTTCGAGCGTCCTTCTGCTATCCAGCAGCGCGCTATCATGCCGGTCATCAAGGGTACGTAACTACTGACTATTCCTCGAGCGCTAAACTCGACTGACTCGATGCAGGTAACGACGTTATCGCTCAGGCCCAGTCCGGTACCGGAAAGACTGCCACTTTCTCCATCTCCGTTCTCCAGAAGATCGACCCCAACATCAAGGCTTGCCAGGCTTTGATCCTCGCCCCAACCCGTGAGTTGGCCCAGCAGATTCAGAAGGTCGTGGTCGCCATCGGCGATTTCATGAACATCGAGTGCCACGCCTGTATCGGTGGTACCTCCGTAAGAGATGACATGAAGGCACTCCAGGACGGCCCACAGGTCGTGGTCGGAACTCCAGGCCGTGTTCACGACATGATCCAGCGCCGCGTCCTGCGCACCGACAGCATGAAGATGTTCGTGCTCGACGAGGCCGACGAGATGTTGTCTCGTGGTTTCACCGAGCAGATCTACGACATCTTCCAGCTCCTCCCACAGTCCACCCAGGTCGTCCTCCTGTCCGCCACCATGCCACAGGACGTCCTTGAGGTCACCACCAAGTTCATGCGCGACCCAGTCCGCATTCTCGTCAAGAAGGACGAACTTACCCTCGAAGGTATCAAGCAGTTCTACATCGCCGTCGAGAAGGAGGACTGGAAGCTCGATACCCTCTCCGATCTCTACGAGACTGTCACCATCACCCAGGCTGTCATCTTCTGCAACACCCGTAGAAAGGTCGACTGGCTCACCGACAAGCTCACTGCCCGTGACTTCACTGTCTCTGCCATGCACGGAGACATGGACCAGACTCAGCGTGACGTGATCATGAAGGAGTTCCGCTCTGGTTCTTCTCGTGTCCTGATCGCCACCGACTTGCTCGCCCGTGGTATCGATGTGCAGCAGGTCTCCCTGGTCATCAACTACGACTTGCCAGCCAACCGCGAGAACTACATCCACCGTATCGGCCGTGGCGGTCGTTTCGGTCGTAAGGGTGTTGCCATCAACTTCGTCACCGCCGACGATGTGCGCATGATGCGTGAAATCGAGCAGTTCTACAGCACTCAAATCGAGGAGATGCCAATGAACGTGGCCGGTATGTTTTGATTCCACGCATTTTGCTACTGGACTGATTGCTGACAATGCTCGCAGATCTCATTTAAGTGCAACACCAAAACCTCACACACCCACGCCTTTGACGTTCGACTGAGTCCTGACCAAGTTGGTCTTCGGACCCTCATTTGTCGAGCCGCGGAGGCACCCACTACACACACGATACCTGGACAGCATCCGCCGCTTGTGCGCAGACAGGGCGCCCTTATCACGATTGCTCACTGAAAGCGCTAATGGCGAGGGATGAGAAAATGCATCATGGTCATCGGGAAGGAGTTTGCGATGATGCTTTGCGGTCAAAATTACTTGCGCGAATGTTTCTTAGAACGGATCACGGTGTACTGCTTACGTTGAAGCTTTTTCTGCTCAGGCTGAATTGCGATCTCGTGCGTAGGATAGAGCTGCGTATGAACAGCAAAAAAAGTACATCTCCTTGGTGCCTTCCTCTTCGATGCGCGTTGTGGTCGTTCCTTCCTTCTCAATGCACGTTCAGTTCTTGGCACTTTTCTGACTTCACTTCTCCAGCCACCGACAATTCCGACAATACGAAACGACAATCCAATGCCGACAATACACAACAAGAATACAGGACGAGAATAGAACGCGACAATACACAGTGACAATGGCAACTCGACAATACAGCAGCTCTCGCCAGCCAATATAAAACTCCTTCATGGTTGGTCGCCTTCGCACTTTCGAACCACGTTCGACTGACGCACTGCACCAGAAGCTCAACTCCTCACGAAACGACAGCACTCCTCACGAACCAACCAGACCCATCACGATCACGCACATCTCACACAAAGGAGCCGGTCTCCTCACGCACACGAACACCGCACACAGCACACACATACAGAAGACTTTCGACGTCGCCAGTCATTCCACGCACTACCCGCTCCTCAGGAGTTTCGAAGTTACAAGTTCATCCACGTACTCTCCTTCAAGACCTTCACGATGGCACCAAAGATCCAACCTCCGTCTGAACCAACCTCCCTTTTGTGGGCCTACCAAATCAAGCGTGAGCATAATCACATCTCCGACCGCCTGTCTCAACTCGAAGCAGCTATCGGCCGACTCGAGGCCAGAGCCACCACGGACCAGAACAGAGAAGCCGAAGTCGCAGCCCTCTCACAGCAGCTCCATGCCTACACCGAAGAGAACAGCAAGCAGAACGCCGCCGCAGCCGACGATGCTATTCAGCAAATCCGCAAAGACGTATCTGAGCAATTCGAGGACGTTAAGGGTCGCCTCGAGGCCATCATCACCAAGCTTGATGCCGTTGACAGAGATGCCGAAGATGCCGCTGCAAAGAAGAAGGATGAGTTTGACCGCGAAGTTGACATGCTGAAGAGGGTCAAGCGAGTCGAGGAGGAGATTGATCAATATCGAAACAGCCTCACCGCCCTCGGCAAGCAGCTGGACGAGCAGTGCGTACAGATGGTTCAAGAACAGATTAAGAAGCTGCTACAGGAGGCCAAGAACGCAGGAGACGATCACGAGAAAGTGAAGGAGAACTTGGAGATGATCGAAGATGCTCTCGTGGCGCTCAAAGAGGAGAAGGAGAAGGTTTTGGCTGAGGTTCAAGAGACGACAGCCGCGCTGCACAAGACCGCATCTGAGGCCACCACAGCATCGAATCTGTCCATGGACAATGCTCGCGACGCCTTGCTTAAAGCTGCCTCGATATCTTCCGCGACGACTGTGGAGGGCCAGCCGAAGAAAGCACGAGGCAAGCCAAACGCCGCCGCCGACGCAGACTCCGACTCAGCCAAGGTATCACACTTTACGCAAGCCGCTGGAGATTCGAAGAAATCGGCAACGAATGCATGGGTCCAAGACCGCATATCGCGTCGATCAGACAGTCCCGTTGAGCCAGTCCGTGGCGTGCCACCCCCAGTTCGCACTAAGGAAGAGGACAGAGCGCTCATGAAGCGTCTTAATGGCCTGAAGCGACTGTTGCCAAGTGTCGGTCCATTTGAGCCAGGCGAGAAGGAGGCACAATCACCAAAGGTCACGAAGCGCACAAGAGTCGCGAAGCCCAAGACTGCCAGCCGCAAGAGAGTCGCAAACAAGACCACCGAACCACAGAAGCAGAGCCTCAGAGACTCAGCTACTCCCAAGCCGGCCGAGGACCCAGAGTTCGAGAAGCGCGTCACACGTCGCGGTAGAGGCTGGGTAGAGGTTGTAGAAGACGTCTCCGACAATCCCCTCCTCCCCCGCCGCAATGAGCTGGCCACCATCGCCGAAGAAGAGGAACCAGCTGAGCCAGCTCGACGCTTGAGACGCCGCAAAATCGAGCAAAACGACAACACCCAGGCTCGTGCGGTCTTCGGTGGTGTCGCTGCCCCGACCTCCAAGAAGCGCAAGGCCGATGCCGACCTCATCGACGAGACCGTCGACGTCGATGCCCCGAGAGCAACTCGCCGCAGCGCTCCGCCAAAGAAGGCCAAGTCTGAGGTCACGGAGGAAAATCGCCCGGTCAAGCGCAAGAGGACCATCAAGCAGAAGGACAATTTCCCTTTTTGAGCGGTGAATTTTGGTAGCGTAGAAAAGTGTCGTGAAAGTAGCTTGCTGGCGAGATGAATGAATGAAATGTACTTCTCATTGATTTTCTCCAATTCTCTATTCCACGTCCAAGCTCACACAGGCAATTATCATGCTGTACGATATACTTTCCGACTGACAGAGCTCAGCGTGCTCGTCAAGTCTGCTTCCGTTTCCCAGTATGAGTTCGAGCCATCGAATGTAAAAACGGCGTTGGACCACCATGTCTGTGAACCACAGAGCTAGCGTTCGCTCAAGCAGTATTTCTAGGTCTTGCTGTTCCCTCCAGCCATCCAATGTATCGACACTGTGAATGATATGTAGTGCCGCGAAACAGAGTCAGTACAACCATCTGCGCCCTTGTCTCCAATTCCCGAAGCCGCTCCAAGCCAACGAGCCCCAAGATGGTGCCGAAGACTGACTGGCTTGAGCAGCAGAGCTGTGATATTCACCTGGGCCGTATCTCTGGGCCCTGTAAACACTTTGATCCACCTAATGTCGTGATGCTGTCGAAAGTGGACCGATGTGGGGAACGGAGTCGCGGCAAGTTTTCGAGCCGTGTCTCGAGAACTCAAATTGATTCTACGCCAACGGGTAGGGAGATGGCATGGGAGGTAGCATGATGGGCGAATGGAGTTGGTCGATGGGTTCGAGCTGTATCTCTAGATTTCAGAATCGTTCCCTAGCCACAGATGTAAAGATGTTGGAGAAAATCGAAGGATCGGATAAAGGAGATAGACTTCCATCTGACGTTGCATCTCCACATCATGAAATGCTTCAGAGCCAACAAATATGAAGATGCAGTCCAATATTTGCAGCATTGGATTATGGAGCTGGGAGATTGGATTGAGCAGTATCTCCAAACATTTGAAATTAATTCTGGGCAATGAATGTAGAGATGCTGCGCAAAATGAAATTGATGGGCCAAGGGAGCCGAAATGGCAATACAAACAGTCTCTCCAATTATTCACACTACTTCAAAGCCGTCGAGTGCAAAGACAGCCTACGAAATTTCATTTCTTGAGCAACAGAGCTAGATCGACAAGCGTCATTTCTCCAAAACCAAGCACGACAGAAACCAGCGGATGTTCGGACACCCACCCAGATCATAGCTCCACTCTTCCAGAGTCAACCCTCAGCCAAAGCATCGAATAGCGTAATTGCCAGCCGAGATTCCATCATTCACAGGAAACCAAGCCTGCACGAAATCTCCCGAAGGCAAAGCATTTCCCTCAATCAAATCGTACAAGGGACTCCACCAGATTTGTCCCTCTTGTCCAGGGCTACAGTTGATTGGAATGGTGACGCTCTGGGTATTGGTCGTGGTGCTCTCGAAATTGACGGAGAAACTGACAGAAGCTGAGAGGACACCTTCGAATCCGGCGGAGATCTCAGTTCCGGCGTCGAAGCCTACGGTTTGGCTTTCGCTGACTTCAGCTGTGCTGGTGCTGCCAGCAGGATAGCGGGGAGAGACTGCGAAGTCAAAGCCGGGGCGTTGGACGCTGCGCCCTGTGCGGGTGACTTCGATGCCGTCATCCTTGACAACTGGTAAGCAAGAAGAAGCAGGGTCATGGAATCATGTAAGGCTTACGTTCGGCTGCTGCCTCTTGGCCACTGCTCTTGGTACAGGCACAATGGAGCTATTGGTGATCTCTGTAGCAGCGACTGGCTCTGGTACGAAGTCTGGATTTTCTTTCACTTCAGTCCTTTGTGAACCCAAGTCTCTGAAACCGCCAGAGTTGAGCGGCTCGCAGTTCTGCTTGACGAAGTTGGCTCCGAGGCCAATGGTGAAGTAGTTGGCGTTCTGGGTGTTCGCATCGAAATTGCAGTGCGAGATCAGACAGTTGCCCTCAGCGAATGGCAGGCAAGTGTTGGGTTCCAAAGGCTGATCGATATCGGTAATGAGCAGACGGTTGACCAGAATGTCACCTGGCAACGTGGTATGTGAGCGAAGGGATCCTTTGTGTTGCTGCAATCTTGCTAGGCTCTACTTACAGTCTCCGTAGTTTGGGCCAAATGTTCCGACGCATTGGAAGACGCCATCTTGACGGCGTCGCAAAGGAGATGCCGCGGCGGCTGCTGCGAAGGCGACTAAGAGGGTATTGAAAGTTGTGGAAACCATGACGGCGGTTTTCGGTTGGCTGCGAGGTCTATCTGATGATTGAGGAGTTGCTGCTCTGCTGCTTCATCGAAATACAGTCTTTCTGCAAGACTTTTATATTGCCCAATTCCCTCACAACGTAGTCAAATGGTATCGCCATCATCACTACTGTGACAATGTCGTCGCTGATCCATTGTGACCCAAGACATTGGCAATGTTGATTCTTCCGTGCCATTGACAGCTCGTCGACGAGCTTTCCCGTGAGTCCATGCCCGAAAGACTCTCTTTTGCGAAGCTACTGAAGCTTTGAAGGGCGATTGAGCCGCGACATGCAGAGTCACATTGGCTGCCAATGCCCGAGCATCGATCAGAAGCGCAGGAAATGGTCATATCAGCAGCTGAATTGGTACGAACGTAGAAGTGATGTGCAATACCAAGCGGCCAGCAACATTGCCCGTCACAAGAACTGCCGCATATCCGCACGTGGTGGACGATTCATTCTCATGGCAGTACCACATGGCCGCGGAGTGCTTGAGTGAACATTGTTTAGCCGGAATGCTATTCCTGGGCGTGCTTCGTTGCCCGGGATCAGCAGTCTTTGCCGCAGCAGCATTCTGCCTCATCACGATGGTCATCTTTGGCAAAGTAGCACCTTCTGGCATTGACATTTGACATGGCCCAGGTCATTGCAAAGCCTCTCCACTGCTGACCGGAATCTGATCTTGCATCTTGAGCAGAGACAACGCTTTTGCAGTCTGTAGACGCTATCGGGAGTGATGTTGTACAGCAACATCAGCCAAGAATCTGAATACAATTCGTCGTCCTATCACATCAAGTCTCCCGATATGCATTCCAACAGCATACACAAGGCTGCCTTAGAAGCGCGATGGAGCGCTAGACCCGAGCCATGCTGGCATTTTGATCGGATCATTAACGAATTGGTCTTCGCAAGGTCTCTGTATGCTTGGCATATTCAAAAAGCAAAATATTGCGCCAGATCGTCGATTGGACAACGGTGATGGTGGAGGAAGTGATTTCCGACAGCGTCTTTTCCAACAGAAGTTCATGAACGGCCCCGAATTAACGGAGAAAAGACGACAGATTTAAACTTCGTCGTTGGCCGAAGGATTGCCTTGGCAGCATGAGCTCTTCGGCGAAGGATGCGCTGCTGAGTTCGTCGAAATCATAGTCCTTGACATGCGTATTCGCAGCCGTGTAGGAGGTATGATGACACTCATATGCAGGACAATGCACAAGTGCAGCCACTGCGGAAATCTCCTGTGCCGAAGCAAGCAAGCACAAAATACTATTCCGTGCGCATTTGGCGGAGGTCAGCCATAAGTGAAGGCATACTCCAACTTGAATTCCTGCTTCCAAGGCTAGCTGATCCGATGCCATACCACAAATTCGGGCAACGTTGCAGATGTCGTAGCGAGACTGTATAGTCACTCATCGCCAGCCGGAAGGCTGGTTCAAGTCTGGCCTTCGCGAATTCGATCTCCCTATTATCTTGCTGGTTCGTTGTCGATGCTGATGTCGAGGTCCGAGGCAGCGTGTAACTTACCCAGTGAGAACGCCGAGTAGCAGTGACCAAGTGTTCATGTCTCAATCTCTGGTACAGCACAAATTTTGTACCAAGCTTGAGATAATGAGAATCGGTTTTCTTGCATCTTGACAGCACCACTGCGCTTCACAACCCTCACTTTGCGTCACTTTGCGACCATGGGAAGCATCCTTTCGAAACCCCGACAACTATGCCACGGGCAGACGCTCACTCCTGAGCAGAATAGCAAGGCTGCTGGCGCTATCCAAGCTGGCATGCCTCTTGGAGAGGCCCCACCATTCAATTTCCAAAAGCTCCCTTGCGAGCTGCGGCTAAAAGTTCTGCGTATGGCGATCGGCGATAATCCGCCTCATATCAACCAATACGGCAGGCTACACCACAAATTGCTCGCGGCAAAGCTGCTTGCAATCCGTGGAGATGTATTGGATGTGATATTTCATACCGTACCAATAAGAGTCGCCCGGCTGTATATGGAGTCCTGGCACCCTTCACTGAAACCGGACTTCATCGAGATGCATGATGCGGTCCACGGGGAACATCAACGGCACAGACTGCAACTGCGGCCGAGCGTTGAGCGGTCAAGATCCCGCTTACTCGAGCTTGTGGAGAGACTAGAGCAGGAGGACCCAGGTCGTTGTGGGCATGGACGCCTGTTGTTCGACATTCACAAGATCCAGCTGAAACTAGCTCGTTCTGCGAAGGAGTTGCGCACTCTTGCGAGAAAGTTCTATCTAGGAAGTGATAGCATCTTTATCGATGGCAAGAGGCTATCAGATGAGTCTGAACAGATTTCGTTGGCGCGGGAGCTCATATTGGAAGCCACGTGGGAGGAGCATCCGTCGATCATCTTGTCTATGTTGACTTGGAGGGAGGCGCAACAGTAGATTGGCGTCGCTTGGATCACTTGAGACTCTCGAAGTATAGTCTGCCTGAGACTTGGCGAAAGGAGACCCATCGAGCAAGTTCGGATTGGCCATATTCAAGTCACTTCGAAGACGTCGGTCTTCTCTTCAATGGTGGGTAGAATCTGAGCCAGCTTGTTCACATCTCGAAAAGCCTCGGGCACGTTTTCTCGCCTAGCCTTTAGCTGTTCGGCGACAACATCATACTTCTCTTCCTTGTTGGTGTACTGCCGCACGACCTTGTTCGTGCTGTGCTCCACATATACTCGCGTGTCACGGATTCTGACGATGACGCCGTCCAGCCGCAGGAAGTACCTACTGAGGACCAGTAAGCGTTGAGGCATCATCCGCACCTTGATGTTGAACAACGCAATTCCATTGTCCGCCAGCTCGTCTTCATAGAGATCAACAGCGTCAAAGAACTGGATGGGATCCTGGCGGCTGAGCAAGTCAATGCGAATGGGGTCCGCAGTCTGGTCGCTCTGCCTCCACTGGCTCTCTTCGACAAGCGAGCCGTTTTTGTCACTTGTCGTTCCTCTGTAGTCTGTGCTGTAGCTCCAATCGAAAGGCTTTACGACCTGCTTCACCTCCTCCTGATGGCTGCGCTCCTTCTTCCACTCCTCGGCCACCGCTACCTGCAGCATGCCCTCCTCGGTCTTGCTCACACGGTCCATGGCGTCGCGAGCATTGAAGTGCAAGTTCCAGCCTGAGGGCAGATGAGTGAGTGCGACGTAGTTGTCGCCGAAGATCATCTCAGGAATGGGGATGCCAATATCCTGGTGCAGCTCTTCGATGGGCTCGGCCTTGAGAATGGGCTGCTTGCGCGTCGTGAGCTTCCACACGCCGTTGGGCGACGTGTGCGAGAATGTGCCATAGCTTTGCGCCATGGCTGCAGCGATGCGACGACGTTGTCTGCAGCTGGCGTGCAGAGTGACTGTGAGCTCAGGATGAGGCCGAAGCTGAGTCTTGGCATCGATAAGATGGTTGCTATGGCAGTTGCTACGATAAACACTAGCTTCATCCTCCACACTGCCCGTCCGCCCTCCAACACTTCACGCAAGAGCCGCACCACGTCCGCACTGCACACATCGCCCGTCCCTGGAGGTAGACATTACATCTACATTCATTGACAGTACTTCACATACACCATGGCCGAGACTTTGGAGAAACGGCTCGAAGCCGTCTCAATATCAGAGGAAAATCGCGACCCCAATGCACCGTTCCAGCACAAAGCAAAGGTGAGCAGCAATAGAGGGCTTGTTCACTACTCTTCCTGACACGATGCAATAGAGCTCAGTAACAGGAATTTCACTGTCAAGCCTGAGCGCCGCAGCACAGAGCCGCATGAAGCTACCGCTGCAAAAGCTGCAATCAAACAACGCCGGACAAAAGCCAGTCCTCCAACCCATACCGACCAAGATCACCCTTCCATCACAGAGCGCGCAACGCATCTCCGCCGAATCGCGTCCGTCCGATCCCGAGCCTCTCCCCGCCGCGCCTAGCGAGCAATCGAAACCCAAGCAGTTCCACCTGGGCATGTTTGAGATCGGCAAGCCTCTTGGGAAAGGAAAGTTCGGTCGTGTATACCTGGCCAGAGAACGTAGTACAGGCTTCGTCTGCGCATTGAAGGTTCTCCACAAGTCCGAACTGTCAGCTGGCAAGGTCGAGAAGCAAGTCCGTCGCGAGATCGAGATTCAGTCCAACCTCGCACATCCCAATATCCTCCGACTATACGGCCACTTCCACGATACCAAGCGCATCTTCCTCATTCTCGAATTCGCAGGCAAGGGCGAGCTGTACAAGCACTTGCGAAAAGCACAACGCTTCCCAGAATGGCAGGCGGCACAATACATTGCGCAGATGGCGAGCGCTTTGAAGTATCTGCACAAAAAGCATGTCATGCACAGAGATATTAAGCCTGAGAACATTCTCGTGGGTCTTCATGGAGAGATCAAGATCAGTGACTTCGGGTGGAGTGTACACGCACCAAACAACAGGAGGAAAACAATGTGCGGCACTTTGGACTATTTGCCCCCGGAGATGATCAAGCCAGGTCGAGATGAGAACTGGTATGACGAGAAGGTGGATCTGTGGTCATTAGGTGTCCTTACCTACGAGTTCTTGGTCGGAGAAGCACCGTTTGAGGACACGCCCGTCATGACCCAGCGGAGAATCGCCCGATGTGAGATGACTGTGCCGCCATTCGTCAGCTCCGAAGCGAAAGACTTGATCAAAAGACTCCTCGTCCTGGATCCAGAGAAGAGAATCAGTCTGGAGGAGGTGGAACAGCACCCGTGGATCCTGAAACACTGCGTTAAGGGCGAGAGGCACTATCAGCGCACGAGCGGCCAGAGCAAACAGAAGGAGAAGGAAAGCCAATGATAGCAGAGATGTAATTGTGTCAATTGTATTGGCCAGCTCAGATTTGGCTGACTTGGATGATGGCGTTGGAAAGTTTGAAGCATTGCAAGCGAAGAGTTTGGGCAGGTTCTTCTGGTGACAAACAGTAGCCAGTGCATGAAATGACATATCGTGATCTTCAATACTTCTTCCTACTCTCCGCATTGTACTCTAGCCTAATCAATAACTGTTATGCTGCATATAAGACTTGTAGTGTAGCAAGAAGCATGATGCCGATCTTGGCTTGGCATCAGCGAACCGCCGAAGTGAATGTTAGAACCTCATCTCTCGACAGTTTCTTTGGTGTGCATCACCCTCATCTCCAGGACCTCGAATACCTGCTCTGCCGCGCAAATCGCCTATCGCGATCGCATCACAATGGCAGAAACAGCACAATCGCCCTCCACCACGAACGCCTCAAACAACCAAACATACCTCACCTGGTCCAACTTCTTCTCGATCCTCACGAATACTGCAACCCCATCCACCCGCGAAGCCTACTTCAACGAACGCGACATCCGAAATGAAGAGCGCGACATCAAACGCGCCGAAGACGACGTCAAATGGCTCTTCAAAGCCTCTCCCATCATAACCTTCCTCCAACACCAGATCAACCTCCTTGGACCCGCCGACGGCTCCGCCTCAATCGGCCCCCACAACGTCCGCTGCCGTCGCTGCGACACAAAACAAAGCGGCGGCTTCTCCTCCGAGCACGGCATACTTCTCTGCGCCAACCACTTCCGCAACCGCGGTCACCTAGAAGACACTTTAGCGCATGAAATGGTCCACGCATATGATCATCTACGCTTTGTAATGGATCCTTTGGATTTGAGACACGCGGCTTGTATGGAGATTCGAGCGAGTATGTTATCTGGGGAGTGTCGATTTGCGAGGGAGTTTTTCACACGAGGGCAGTGGAGTTTGACACAGCAGTTGCAGGAGTGTGTGAGAAGACGGGCCACGATTTCCGTTGCGAATCGGCCGGCTTGTAAGGATGATGTACAAGCTGCGAGGGTGGTGAATGAGGTTTGGGATAGTTGTTTTAATGATACCAGGCCGTTTGATGAGATTTATAAGTGAAGAGATGCAGGAGAGAAGAGGATGACAATTGCGTATTGGGGAAGTGCTCTGTCGTGGAGACGCTGAAGAGACGATCACACGCCCCGGTTGGAGCTTGGAGAGGGTGATGAGGACAAGACGTACTTGGTAGAGGACGAGCCATCATGCATGAAGCTGTCCAGGATGGACCACGGCGGATTGAGATGTGGGACCAGCAGCCGCGCCGGAGAGCTGGACGTGGTCTGATGCAGCCGAGGGTATGACTCTACGACCTTGGAGCTGTCGGACGATACATCAAAGTCCCGTATCCTCTCGGTATGTCCCAATGCTTAGAGTTTTGTGCGGATTCGAAACCTGACGATGGCTAGATGGCATGGCTTCAAGAGCCGTAGTGATCTGGAGAGTGCCAGGGTCTGGTCTCAATCGCTTGTGATGATATAGAAGTAAGCCCGGACGATGGAAGTATGTGAACATCAGTTCAAGGTAATTTTGAGTTGAATCCCTACTATTGTCCCATACTCTCTCTTTCTCCGAATACTTTGAGCGCGCCATAACTGCTGCAGTTCGACACTCCTGGGCTCCGAGCGACACCGGAAGGGGGAGATATCTTTGGTGCATGCGGCTGACTTGGACTCTTCTACGACCTGATCAGCTAGAGTCTCAAGATTTGATAGCACGATGATAATCTCAAGGTGTCCATCCCCGTTGCCTGTGGGGAGGGCTTATCAACAGAGAAAGCGGACGAATGCACTAGTGTCTCTGGCTCCACGCTAGAACCACAAAACATGCTGGCGAGATGGCAAAGCGCGTCGCGGTCGCAGCAGTCAATGGAGGCAACGCTGTTCATGCCGTTGCATCATCTTGCCGGTGGATCCCTCCACTCCTCGCATCTCTCGGAGTACACTGCTGTTCAATAGAACGACGGGCCCATATCACTCGAATCTGAAGGTTCCTCGCGGTCGTTGGTGTCCTTTTTGGGCTTTGGGAGCGTGTGCGGAAAATAGGTCTTCTGGACGACGACAATCGAGAGGCTGAGGAGCATGATGGGGAAGATGTGCCCAGGGCGCGGAGCCGGCCAGAAAGGCATGATGGTGGTCGATCTTGATGCTCGACTGAAGCAGCACTTGGTCATGGATGAACGTGGTTGCGCGCGAACCGACGTTGTGGTAGGTGTCGATGCAAAGTTTCTGGAGGTGATCGCGGTTGATGGATGATGGGTTAAAGAGGAGGCGCTTCGACAATGTCTCGCTGTGCTAGGACCCGTCTAAGAGGCAGTGAGTTGTAGACCCCTGTCTATTTTGGCTGCATGGCTTACTGCGCGTCTACCGCCGCACGAGATCCTGCCAGACGCTTCTGAATACTGCCAGCAATTATCAGATCCTCATGAGCACTCGACAGCACGCACGGAAGCAGCACGGGTCTTCTAGGGCCAACGCAGCTGGCAGTTTCGCTGTGCAAACACTGGGACAAGGGCGTGAAAGACGGGCCAACGGTTGGATCAAACGACGAGCAAACAAAGAGAGACACTATAAGACATGGACAGACGCATTGTAGAGAAGCAAGCGACACAACTAGTCTTCTCAGTAAAACCCCTGCCGAAGTGACTATAAACACATTCATCCCCGCTCTTCCAGCGCCGCTGGACAAAATACTGCAGTCTTCGTATTGCAGGCAAGGTGCCCTCGCTGGAAACTATAGCCCCACCCCATTGTCCTCGACTCGGTCTTGAGCCGGTGAATTGCGAGACTGGTGAACAAACAGAGCAGTGGGTCCCTCCAACGATTCACCCGTGCCTAATCGGTACTAGCGGTACCCACTTGCTTTTCCAATATCCTTTGCCCTTCTGCCGACACATCTTCTTCGAACTTTGCTTACACACGAACATCTTTCGGCACCAGAGAAACACGAGTACAGCTTACTTGACAGTCATTCTTGACCATCAACACCATCCTCGATCGACAACAGCTACTCTACATCTACTCCCGACCAACTATCAGCCACTCGAGCGCTGGCATTGACTCGAGCACTCGACCAATTCCACTACTTCCGCCGCCCTTCCTCCACCTCCTCCGCTCTGTCTACACCATCCACCATGTCTGCCCGCTCATTCCCCTGCAAGTACTGTGGCCGAGAATGCAACAGCGGTCCAGGCAGACGCGCTCACGAGAAGTCGATGCACGAAGGCATCAGCAGTAGGAGCAAGACGGCGGCTCCTGGTGCTCGTGCCCTCGCTGAACGACCACGCGGTCAGGCGTAAGTAGCAACATCCTATCCACGTCGAGTGCAATAACACTGACCCCAGCCAACAGTCTCGCCACCAGCTCGTCGCCTGCTGCCGCCCCATCGGCCTCTTCGCCAGCAGGCGCTGCTGGTCCGTCCAGAGACGATGTTGTCGCTGCGCTAGGGACCTACAACAACAATATGCCGGCGCACCCAGCCAATGCTGGTGCACCGGCTGGCCCACTCCCCTCTCCACTGGCTGCTCGCGGCCGAGGCAACACTCTGCCCACTCAGCAGTCACCGAGTGCGTCAAGACAGCCAGAGGCAGTACAGAAGAAGGCGGGTGATTACGCTCGCAGCCACGCTTTTCATGCACGAGGCCAGGAGATCAGCAAGCTCTCCTGGTCTGACTTCCAGCGCTTGCCAATCGTCGAGCGCCTCAAATACCAAGACTGGTACGATGAGGCCTTGAACGATATGGAGAAGGCTGCCGAGGAAAGCGTGGCATACGCGAGGGGTCAGAAGCAGCGAGACGACGAGGCGGATGTGTTTCTTGCTGGCGTAAGGGGGCAGAGGCTGGCATGGGTGCAACAGACCGGGCAATACGTCGAAGAGTACGGCAGAAGCATCCGTACTGGGCTCGCGATGGTGAGGGAGGAGAGGGATCTCGCCGCAAATCTCAATGAGCGTGTGAAGGAAGTTGCGGTGGTGGCTACGCCGGAGCTGGGCAGCGAGAAGGTGCAGAAAGCCATACGAACGGCTCTCGAGCAGGCAGAGAGTTAGGGGCTCACTGTCAGCGAGAGAGACGAGCATGTGCGTGCTGCTCGTGACGCTGACATGGCTGACGAGTGAATGCGGCTTCGGTGGTTTCCTTCTCCGCTATTTGATCGCTTGTTTTCCTTGGCTCTGCGCGATTGCGCTCTGGTTTGAGAGCATAAAAGTCTTTGAGATAGAGTCTTCGAAATGCAAGAAATGACTGCTTACATACGTCTCTTGCCCACGCCTCTTATTGTTCGAAGTGTTTGTGTGCCCTTGCATCTGCAGATACCGCCGCCGTCTAGTGTAGGGAGAGTTTCTGAGACGCGGGTTTGACGTGTTGATTGGCTCCTGACGAATATTACCCAGCTGTGATCTCCAGGCGGCTCTCCCATTGAACGCCAACGGATCAAAAAGATGCCATGACTTCTGGTCAATATCTCTGCGAGCGACACCTGAAATCGCAAGGACATAGCCATCTCCCAGCATTCTTATCATCTCTTTCTGCACGATTTTGGCGCTCGAAGCCAATTGATCTCCGAAGGGGCCGGGTAGAGGCCTAGCATTCGATGAGAATCTGTGCTCGATCGTTTGATATAGCGATATATGCCTGGTCTCCAACCAGGGCTTTCTGTACAAATTTGACCATCAATGCCGTCCAGTCTGCAGATGCACCCGATCAAGACAGTTCGCCAGATGGGGAAGTCTTGCAGATTGTTTGACGTAGCGCTTTGCCCGTCTTCGTATGTCATGTCTACGTGGCATATACACTGCTCGATGGCACCAGTACTGTATATGGTGTACGATGGAAGTGATAGCGTTGCACGGAGACGCCTGGATGGTGGCTGACGCAGCGGCTTCAAAGCAGTTTCTGCCAGGCTTTCCGCTGCATATCAGCGTCCAAGGCTGCTGCGTAAGCACATTCAGTAGGTCTGGGCCCAGTTCCCAAGTGAGACAGCTTTAGAATATCGGAAGTAGCGGTTAGGCCTCGTTTCAAGGCAGCTCGTTCCATATACTTTCAGCTTTCAATGGCATCTCGTATCCACCGTTCCAGACTCGTGGTCAAGAGCTACAAAAGAGGGTGCGTTCAGAAGATGAGACACACTCTTTTGACCGTGTTGCTTGCCATGTTCCTCCGGGAGACCTTGACATTCGGTGCTGGCCAATCTGCAGATCTGTCGCGATTGTGTTGTGCACGGGTTCTGATTGACGAACCCGAACACGACCTCTACCTGGATACCGGCGCCGGATGCTCAATAGTCGACCAGTACTCCCTCGATTGTTACAGCCCAGACGTTGAAGTACATCTCTTGGACGAATTGTCCAAATTTGCGGAATCTCCGGCGCACAGAAAGCCACACATTACGCGGACGTTGATATGTGGGTCCCAGCCTTGATCAAAGGCGTACGCATGCTTCGCAATTTGTGGCTGGATTTGCGCAGAAGTTCGAATGAAGCTGAAAGCTGACAATTTGCATGATAGTATAAGTCTTCTCTTTACCATTTTTGCGAATACTATCTCCGCCACTCCTCGTCGCAATATCCCCAGTAGTTCCGACGAAGCCCTTCTTCGCACAGTGGCCTGCAAATTCGACCATAGTAGTATTGATCTAGAAGCTCGGCGCCCTGGCTGCAAGTGCAGTCTCCTGCAGGATTACGCGGTGCATTCGTCGTATAAGGATTTGCCGCCACGCATTTCGCCACACAGGTAGTGCTGCTCCCAAGTCTCTCGTAGTTGGCCACACATGGACACTCGCCAGTCCTCTGATTGAGCCTTTCATTAGCGCCGCAGGAGCGGATGCACTGCCCGTAATTGTTTCTAATTGAAGGCGCTTGGCAAATAGGCACACACGTGTAGTACGGGATCACGTTCTCTGTTCGAACGAAGAACTCGTAGCCAGTCGCGCAGTCGCACGTCCCATCGTTCTTGCGTGACCAAGTTCTCTCTTTCGTTCGGAGAGCAGACGGGTTGGCAAGTTGAGCCCACCGTTTCGAATCCAGCGTTGCATTGGCACGAGCCGGCTGGATTGCGGAACTCGTTCGAGAGACATTTTGGCAGACAAGTCGACTCAATCTTGTCAAAATCGCTCTTGCATTGGCAAGCGCCTTGTTCGTCGCGGACCGCGTTCGCTGAACATTTGGGAAGACAGCTGGACATGAATCTGTCGAGGTCGGCGCCGCATGCGCATGGGCCGCTCTCATCGCGAGTCTCATCTGCTGAGCATTTCGGCTTGCAAGTATCGCCAACCAAGTCGAAGTTCTCAGCGCAACCACAATTGCCTCCAGCGTTTCGAGCCTGGTTCGAGGGGCATTGGGGGACACAAGCAGTGCCAACGCGTTCAGAGGATTCGTTGCACTCGCACGAACCCGGCGAGTAGCGGACCTCGTTGGTACCACATTTTGATACACAGTTTTTGTTCACCGCCTCATAGTCGCCGGTACAAACGCATGTGCCTCGATCGTCGCGAACGGTATCGGTCGCGCAGGCAGGCACACATGAGGTGCCGAACTTCTCCAATCCAGTTCGGCAACCGCACTCGCCTGAAGTAGAGCTTCTCACTTCATCGTCAGCGCAGACCGGGACACAAGGCGATGTGGCAGTAGCTCGTTCAAAGCCCATGTTGCAGAAGCACTCATTCGTGACAGAGTATCCGAAAGCGTTGGCGCCGCACTTGATAGAGCATGAGGATGCCCCAGGAGATCTTGCGTACTCATCCGACTTGCACACGCAGCCGTATGAGGTTGGACTCCTAATCATGTTCCGGCCACATGATTCAAGGCAGGCTCCATTTCCAGCTCTGTCATACCCTTGGTAGCAATCACATGCATCAGTCTCCTGGTTTCGAAACTCGTTGCGGCTGCAAGACGGGATGCAAGTAAAGGATGTGCCTTCTCCGCGCCCGTCGTAGAGTCCCTTGCATACGCATTGTGTGCCGGCCTGGTTGGGTTCCTAATACAATTGACAGAGTATCAGCAAACATGTACGCGTGTGATTCCACTGGCCGACTCCGCATATGCTTGAATGAGTCTGAGGGGCAATCTCTTACGGAGAGGTCTCCTACTTACCTGGAAGTTTCCACAGGTGAGCACTTCTGGCTCGCAAGTCCCAGATCCACTGTCTTTAGTGTCGCGGTCACAGACGCAGGACTTGTTGTCTGAAGATGGTATCTTGCCGCCAGAGCATGTAAGTGGTGCAATCTTGCATCCATTGTTACCATCTTCGGCAGTCCCTTGCCGGCAGATGCACAACCTGTTATCGCTTGAAGGTACCTTGCCACTGAGGCACGATATTGGCGTGATCTTACATCCGTTCTTGCCGTCATTCATGGTACCTTACTGGCAGATACACGATTTGTTGTCCGTTGAAGGCACCTTCCCACTCGTGTCAGCAATGGGCGATGCTTTGCATCCGCCCGAACTGTCACTCATCGACCCACTCTTGCACACGCACGACTTGTTGTCGGCAGCAGCAGTCTTGCCACTAGGACATGTGATCGGCACAAGCTTGCAACCTCTCCTTCCATCGTCGATAGTACCTTGCTTACAGATACAGGATTTGTTATCGGGAGCAGGAGTCTTGCTGCTAGGACAGGAGATCGGGATCACTTTGCATCCACCATTGCCGTCGTCGGTAGTGCCTGCATTGCAGACGCATCTTCCACTTGTGATACCCTTTCCTGCTGGACAAGGTGCCAGACCTCGTGCACATTTGCAGTATGTCGTTGCGGTATCCTTGAGCGATGTGGACATAGACTTTTCGATTTGAATGTAGCCATAAGTTCTGGAGAGCTTCGATAGCTCGGCGTTCTTGCTCCAATTCCGATCGAGGGCTTTGATGCAGAATAGCTTGACAAGTGGCTGATCCTTTATCGACTGAAGTGCTCCAATGATGCCCTTGTCACATGGCCATTCCGCAGCCTGAGCAACTCTTGCCGCAGTGCATGTTGACAGGGCGAGGAGGTGGAAGCGCATTGTAGCAGCGCGACAAACGAATGTGAGGAATGGCTATAGCGATGGCGGCCACCTACGGTAGCAGAGCTTCAAGATATGGTTTTAGTACCAAAACACCTTGGAGCTTGGTCACAGCGTCCACGGCGTGCCCGGCTGCTGAAGCGAGCACCATTGAACTCAGTATTGCTCTTTGTGCTCTAGATTGGGGGAGGCTGGCTCGCATGGCAGCCAGGTCAGCAAGCCACTCGCTCGAAAAAAGAATGGACAACGCTTGTTGATGGCAGGCATTTAGCTCTGGGCGAGACGGCCAGCGCACAAGTCGTTTCTGTGGGTGCACGAAAGTATGCAGTGTGCTGCGCGTGCCATTTTGGGAGATGTAGGCCATAGAATGGAAGTGTATTTGAGCCTAGATCGGACCCCGTGGCGAAAAAAACTAGCTGTGGTCAACGGCATGAGTTGTTGCGGGTGTGATAGAGCGTAAATAGGCGATGCGGAGACGAGTCCGGCTGGAGCAGTCTTTGCTCGGCACGCTGTCTGGGTACGCTGCAACAGCCTTGGCAATCGACAGATGAAGGTTTCAGATTTGCAGAACTGGGCTCGATCCCTCAAAGACCATCACCACACATGAAGTGGCGCTTGATACATTGCTACATATATACTCTCACATCGACACCTAAAGGATCCTCGTCGGTGTCGACCGCAAGGTGGCCACCCTTGGATTGTGCGACAGCGCTAAAGTCCCTCTCACTGTGATCAAGATGACGCGGATCTTGAGAACCGGCACTCACCATAGCACATCGGCATTCTCCCGCATACCACACCGTTGGCTCCTAGCAAAACTGGGTGTTCAGTGCCATGTGGTATGCAGACGGTCTAGAAAACAGATCAAGAGTCTTGTGGAGAAGTCATTTGAAAGCGATGACATAGCTACTCAAGAGCATCTTGCTAGGGCTGCCCCCACAACGAGGTCTTGTTGAGCACCACCAGATCTCAGGATAGGCCAGTAGCCCAATTCACAACTTTTGCAGAGGGCCTCTCCGAGGATGGCCTTATGGAGGTCAGACCCTGCGAGCTGTTAGCTATCCCCGACAAACCTATCTTCTATATCACGTTCTAGGATCACAATTAGGGCCGTCTGAGAAATATCTATTCTTCAAACTAGTACGATTGCGGACTCACTAGGCTATGAATTGGAATGTGTTCTGAGAGGCGGACGATAGAAGCATGCGGTGTACTTGAAGGCAGCTGTGCTCCCTGCAACGCTTCCATGTTGTTTCCGTAAGCTATAATAATAACACTGAAAATGTAACTAGACATCCAATGCACTTGCCGTCGAAACTTAGAAGCTACGGTTACGAGCAGTCACTACCCTTGCAGGATTCTGAAGAGATGCCTCCATAGCAGAGGCGGGATCGAAATCATTCTGCTTGCGGATACATTGCATGTCGACAGATTGGGCTGTGCGTAGAGAGGTGTTTGGCAGGTCTCCCTGAGAGAACGCTCGCGTTAGACTTCCCCTATTCCACACTCTCAACTGTCGGAGCCAACGTGGTTTCTGGTGGGCCAAAGCCGGCGAAGGTGCTCAACGCCCCATCATACGGTACGACAGAAGCATCGTGGCGGCGAATCGCTAGACGATCGTATAGTGTCAATTTGAGGGATGAAGAGAAAGCCAATAACAAATCCAGAAGATGGAGGAGTAGAGACTCATGTCTTGGCAAGTGAGGATGCGAATGAGGGACGAGGGACCCTGGTCGGCGGACGGAGCAACTGGTGACCTCAGCGTCGAGGGGCTCTGGTGTTTGGGGCGGGCGGCATACATAGCTCCGACACCAAGACTGGCGCTTGCACTTTCACCGCCAGAGATAAACACGCTGTCCTCACATCACACCTTTTCGCCCATTTTCTGCTCGAATTCCATCGCCGGCACCGCTCCCGCACGCACACAGCCATGGAGGAAATCGCCCCCGAATACGACGTCGTAGTGCTGGGCACTGGCCTGACGGAATGCATCCTGTCCGGCGTACTGTCCGTCAAGGGCAAGAAAGTGCTGCACATGGACCGCAATGACCATTACGGTGCGGAGGCCGCCTCGCTGAACATCGAGCAAATGTTCAAGCGGTATGGCAACTACAACAAGGGCGAGGAGCCGTGGAAGAAGTACGGCCGTGCCAACGACTGGAACATCGATCTCGTCCCAAAGTTGCTGATGAGCAATGGGGAGCTTACCAACATCCTCGTGTCCACTGATGTGACACGGTACATCGAGTTCAAGCAGGTCGCTGGCAGCTATGTGCAGCAGGGTGCCGCGGCCAAGGCGACTGTCGCCAAAGTGCCCAGCAGTGCTGGTGAGGCGTTGAAGAGCCCGCTGATGGGACTGTTTGAGAAGAGGCGAGCAAAGAACTTCCTGCAGTGGGTTGGCGAATTCGATGAGAGCAACCCATCTACACACAACGGTATGCAGGTTGGCTGATAGGGGAAATAAACCATCTGACTTGATGCACAGGCATGAACCTCGCTCAGACCACGATGAAGCAGGTCTACGACAAGTACGGTCTCGAAGCCACCACTCGCGACTTCATCGGACACAGCATGGCCCTCTACCCCACCGACGACTACCAAGAAAAGAAGGGCGAGGCGAAGAACTGCGTCGAGCGCATCCGATTGTACGTGAACAGCATGGCCCGCTACGGAAAGAGCCCATACATCTACCCTCTGTACGGTCTGGGAGAACTGCCTCAAGGCTTCGCTCGTCTCAGTGCCATTTACGGTGGAACATACATGCTCAACGCGAACGTCGATGAGGTCAAGTACGAGAACGGCAAGGTTTCGGGCATCCGAGCAACCATGAAAGAGCGGGACCAAGAAGGCGAGGGCATGAAGTTTGAGACCAAGTGCAAACAAATTATCGCCGACCCATCATACTTCACCGATAAGGTCAAGGTGACCGGATACTTGATCAAAGCGATCTGCATCCTCAAGCACCCTATCCCCAACACCGACGATTCGGACTCGCTGCAACTGATCATTCCTCAATCGCAAATCGGCAGGAAGCACGGTATATTGCTTACTTTTCCTCCCACTTCGCCTGGAAACAAGACAGCTAACAAATCCCTCAGACATTTACGTTGCCATGGTCTCCTCCACCCACAACGTCTGCCCGAAGGGCTACTACATCGCCATCGTCAGCACTATTGCCGAAACCGATGCCAACCACCACCTCGAAATCAAGCCTGGCCTCGAGCGCCTTGGCCCAATTGAAGAGCAATTCTTGGGCAACCCAACACCAATCTACGAGCCAGTTACCGATGGCACACAAGACCAAGTCTTCATCAGCAGATCCTACGATGCCAGCTCGCACTTTGAGAGCATGACAGCCGACGTCAGAGATCTCTACCAACGAATTTCTGGAGAGGAACTTGTGGTTGAGGGCCTCAAGAAGGAAGGGGCGAACTTTGAGGTTAACGAGTAGATTGTCGTGCACAGAGTGGCTGATTGCAGGACGAGGTTGCCCAGCTTTGATGATGAATTTGGATGCAGTGCTTTGGGGGAAAGAAAGACTGGTCTTGCTGTAGAAGAACAGGACACTGATGAGTGTGTGCCGGAACGATTGAGGATCACGAAGAGTTTATACCACAACTACTACTGCTACTACCGATAGTCAGATATGACATGTCCAAGAAGTATATATAAAGGCACAAGGATCACAATTTCGCGTGATTTGTGCTGTCGTTCTCATTTGAATGATGATGATCAGTTCCTTGGAAAGAGGCACAACGGATGCGCGAGCAGCGAATGATGATTCCCACAGACACGCGAGCCACGCAATGAGAAGGGCACGAAAATTGAACCGAAACGAGAATCTGTTCGGTATCGCAAAACGTTGATTTGATCCCTCGATGCCTTCGCTTCATACATCGAGAAAGCCAGTTCCCACCCTCCTCTATGTACACACAATCCGTTCCAAATTTTCCGTAACTGCAAGGCGCTGACCGCAATTGAAAGCCCGTTCCATACAATGCTCCTGTGGCTCTTGCCTTCCTGGTAACATTCAAGAGAGGCCAGAAAGGCAAGCGGTGCTCGCCACCGCCCGAGCGCTGCGGTAAAAGAAGTAGAAGTGAAGGAAAACAGCAACTTGCGAAGAAAGTCTGGAATCGTTCTTGGTTTCGCCTCGCCATATGTACAGGGCCCGCTGTGAGTAGTAGGATGCAACATTCCCGCTCGTGCAACTTTGTTTGCATGCAGAATTTTCGCTGAGGGGACCAGGATGAGCCGGCGAAGTGTTCGAGGCTCCTGGGTATTGTGGCAGTACTGTTTCGTGAGGTGGAATTGCGATGGTGAAGATAATGCGATGGGAGAGACTTGCTCTGGGTGGCATGGATAATTCGTTACTCGTGGGTTGTTTTGGTCGTAAGTCGCTAAAATGCGCGGGAGGGAGAATGAAGAGTTGAGAGGGCCTGAGCAGCTGCTTCGCGCTTCCCTTAACGCCGCTGCCCGGCTTCCAGATCGCTGGCAGATACTGTGGCCTGATCGCTAGTGCCATTTTCTTGCTGCTGTTGATTCCGTCGACCAAAGCGCGGTATTGAGACGGCAGGTAGTCGGGATCTCCAGCTTCGCGATGTGGGTTCTGCTTGAACGGCGGCATCCTGATAGACGTCCCGCTCTCGCCGTGCACGTTCTGCAGCTGCTGGGTTTGGCTGCTCCGCACGTGTCCCGTCGCTAACAAAGAAGCGTGGTGTGGCGAAGAGCATTACGCGAGGTGCAAATGGCAGACCGTGTCGTCGTGCTGGAGGTGGTTCCCGTGGCAGCCGGCCACGCGCTGCAGCTGCATTTGCGCCGTCTGCTTCTGGCCTGGGTTTTGGCACATAGTAATCGGCTTTACACAACGGACAGCAAGCCCTCCTACTTGTGAGCCATGGGTCGACGCAAGATCCATGGAATGCGTGCCCGCAGGTCAGCCCTCGCACATCGTTGTCGTCATCGAGCGCGTCCAGGCAAATGGCGCATGTGTCACCAGGTGCAGCAAGCATCTCAGGCGGCGCTGCCGTTGCTATTGGGTCGTCTTCGTCGTCATCCAGTTCTGTGACAGCCGAGTTGTTTCGATCAATGCTCCTCTTCCTGGCTTTCTCCATATCTTCGATGGTAACCATTTCCGCCCCCTTCTCTCCACTGGCAGTAGCTTGTGCCTTCGGTGGTTCTACAAGCGCATTTTCGTGATGCTTTTGTGCGATACTGAGCGCCGTACCAGGCCGTGCGGTATCGACGGAATTCTTGCCAAACGCTTCAATTGTACCCTCTTCGTCTCTCATACTCCCAGCTCTGCTGGTCGGCGCGGTCACTCCACCCTCTGCAGGAAGGCCTTGGGCTTCGCGCGAAGATCGCCATGTTTTGTACTTGATCAATGGAAAGCGCTCGTTGACATCTTCCATGGACATGAGCTTCTTCTCGCGCCTCCTCCGTCTCGGGTGCGGCATTTGCGCAAGATCAATGGGTTCGCCATTTTCATTCAAGGCACGCGCTGCACGATTGCGTTGGTTATATCTGAAGCAGTATTTTACGCCGACGATGATCCTGTGAGCGTCATTGTTAGCGTCACGGGGAGCCATGGCAGAACCGCGGGAGTCGGAGGAGAGCTATCAGCATACCATAGGTTCGTAAAGACGACACCGAATCCGAGGGCGACGAAGAACAACAGCGGCGAGCTCGTGGGTCCGCCTTTACCGGTGTCGGTGCCGGTGGTGGTCGACGACGGAGCGCTCGAGGTGGTCGACGACATGGCTGTCGCGAGCGGTGCTGCTGTGAGTTGCGAGGCGCACAGCAGCGGCGCGCAACTGAGCGGCCAGAGTGGCGGCGCAGGCGCTTAGCGCAGGAAAGTCGAGGTCGCTCGCGCAAATGCGTGTGTTGACAGAGCTGGGAAGACGTCCACACGGCTATAACATGGTATGCGGGTGTAGGCTCCTTGGCTGCTGATGCGGAGATGAGGCCGTTTCGGTGTTGTTTCCTGGGGTCGGCGCCGCAGGTGGAGATGTCGCGCGACGCAACAGCGAGAGAGATGCAGGAGTGGTCGTAGGGTGGCAAGATCGACGTCTAAGTCGTCACCAAAGCGATGGTGAACGAGAGGAGGATGTGGGCTGCCTCTATTCACGCCAGTCGACTAACTAACGGGCGCCGCGCCGGAACGTGCTGCGCATCAAGCGAGCGTGCGACTTCGGCAGCTGTTGCGAAGAGGGGAAAGGCTGGCGCCGCGGGCTGAACGCGCACCAAGACTCAACTCGGCGACACAGCTGTCTATCGCGGGACGGCACACTGCTCGCATTCGACGGGCGAGCAGCGGTGGTATTTGGCGTGGCTGTTGCGTTGGTGGGCAGCGCATGAATCGTGGATGCACGTTGGCTGCGTCCCAAGGAGAAGCGTGCCAAGAATCACGGCTTTGTGTCAATCGTCACACTCTCTTTACAATGGGGCTCTCGATGATGATGGACAGCTCATCTTCTCCACTATTTCCCCAGCCATGGGGCGAGGCGAATTTGTTATCATTGTCGCCACTCCACATCTCCCAAGACCATTGCTCGGCATCGTTGAAGGCTGGAGCAGAACTGGCGAGGCCACTCGGCGTGTACCTATCTGCGGTACTGCGGTACTTCTGCTAGACCGGGTGCAGAGTCAGCCGGCTGCACTGCATCTACGATCACACGATCGATTTTCCCTACGTGGCGTGCTGTACAGCCGCGGCGAATAGGTTCTCTTATCACATCTCCTATTTGATCACTGATTTACAGGATAAAGTGCCCAACTGGGCGGACACCGCAACTCTCACTGCTGTTCTTGGACGTACAGGACAGGGATTCAGCGGTGCCATGACTGGAGCTTACCGCGACCACTCGCTGGAAGCTGTGGCAGCTATCCTCCAGCTAAGCCTAACGTGCGACGCCGAGTACTTCAAGCACAAGGCGTACCGTTGGTCCTCGACTCGTGGGCGAGAAGATGCGCTCGCCAAGCATGATAGCCACATGCTCTCTACCAAGGCCTGCGTATACGGCGTGCAGTGTTGTTGGTTGTAATCATTGAGGGATGCTCGCCCACTTCTATGCAGTTTGCACGAGGCATACACGGTGAAAGGTCTGTCACATCGCAGTGACTCCTGTTCTCCAATGCTCATCCGAACACATTGTTGTTACCAACCCGCAGACCGTGGGGTGTCGTGTTCGGAGGGGTCGTGAAACCCTGCGTCTTCCAATGCAAACATGTTGATACCACCAGGGGATCTCTGGCCAAGAATAGAAGCTCTTTGGACGCCCCGTACCGAAAGGCCGAACGAACAAGAAACGGCCTGCACGTTGCATCTAACATGAGTTGCTGAGTTCCCTAAACAAGCAACACGGCTTCTCAGAGCCATGGTTCCGAGAGCCTCAACTTGACGCCCGGAAACGGTCGCATAGGCTTCCGCACTCAACCTGTGTGAACCGTTATGGCGCTTGAATATAGTTCAATATCAGAGTACTGCAGTCTGCAAAAAACAAAATGTTGACCAAGGCAAAACGCGATTGGGAAACGTTCTGGATATGTCGTGCGGATTCCGCATGTGACGAGGATTGGGAGATCCTCGCGCCACTATACTGATTGCCTCGAAGATGTGCGTACACGGTCGACAGTCGAACGATGCCTCACCACGCAGGACCATCAGGACCGTGACCAGTCATGGATTGATACAAACGTCTTATGCCTACCTGTGCAGCTTCTCCAGCGATGATTTGGCCATAAATTGAGACGGAGATTTGTGAGTATGTAAACCAGAACGAAATCCGAATACCGGGCAAATCTGGGTCGAAGCAGACCACAGCCCTTTGTCGTGTCGAGCAAGAGGCGAATCTGGTGCGCTAAAAAGCGAGAAGACTTGACCATTGTGTAGCGGAGATGGCCTCTTGCATCGCGGTGGCCCGGTGAAAACGTGAAAGAGCGGAGAGAATGAACACAGGGGTTGCCAGGTTAGGCTGACCTCCGCTAGCCGAATTGGGCGAAAATCGTCCTTTCCTTGACAGCACTGTCGCCGACATAGAAGTGCTACGATCTTAATTGTATGAGCAATATTGCTAAGATTATCGCGAAGATGCTAAGGATCTATGTCTCATTTGAATCCGGCCCAGTCTGAATACTTTCTCACCAAAGGTGGGTGGGGTTCGAGAGGTCAGCCTAACCTGGCAACCCCTGTGGAAGGAAATGGTTGGTGGAGAAGAGATCGTAGAATCTGCAGCGGGAAGGTCCGAGCGCGATGTGGCTTGCCAAGATTTGGGGAAGTGATGTCAGTCCAGTCAGGAACGAATCGCGAATCGCGTGTGAATAATGAAGTCGCGTTTCTTTCTCTTTGCTGCTGTGCTCGCCTTTCTCCGCTGTGTCATCGCCACATCATGACCGGCAGCCAACATGCCGCCCTTCGTCTCGCGAAAGCGTCACTCCGATGGCGCATCGCCACTACCGCCAGCTAAGCGAGCAGCGACCACGAAGGCGAAGGCGAAGGCGAACAGTGCCTCGAAGCAAGCCAAGGCCACCTTATTCGATGCCGCCGATACGCCGAGAAAGTCGAAGTCTGCAGCAGAGACGAAGAAATTCCTGGAAAGTCTCGACGACGATGATGACGATATTTCCCTCAGCGAGGTTGACAGCGACGAATTCGAAGATGTGCCGCCCGCAAAGAGACAAAAGACGGCAGCGAACGATGAGGAGAAGGACGATGCAAGCGATGAAGATGACGACGAGATGGATTGGGAAGATGCGACTGCACATCCTTTCGCTTCCTCCTCAAAGCCTGAGCCCGAGATTGGCGATATCAGTGTATCCTTGAACGAAGAAGGAGGTTATATCGAGCCCGAGATCTCACTCGCAACTGGCAAAAAGGGTCCGTCAAAGCGTGAACGGCAGTTTCGTGCCCTCACGCATTGCCTCCATGTTCAATCGCTCATGTGGCACAATACTGTGCGTAATTCCTGGTTGAATGACAAAGAGGTACAGAGCATTCTGGTCAATGGACTTGGTGATGGCGTCAAAAGAGAAATCACAAGATGGCGAGAGAACATGGGTACTCTGACGAAGGAAGAGTTGGATGCAAAGAAAGCTACAGCGGCAAAGGTCAAAGCACGAAAGGAGAAGAAGGGCAAAGGAAAGAGCAAGGCGAGGGACTGGGGATATGAAGCTGCGCATCTGGAACAGGGTGTGCCCAATTTGAGCCAAGGTGACCCTCTGTTAAGACTGTTAAAGGTGGTCACAGCATACTGGCGCAAACGCTTCACTGTGACTGCACCAGCATTTCGCAAGCAGGGATACATGCCGCTCAAGAGGTTGCGAGAGGAGATCAAGCATTGGGAGAAGAATCGCGATGATTTTGATGAACATGGCGAACGCATTGAGAACGTCGAAGCCTTTCGGAAGTTGGCGAAGTCGTGCGAGGGGTCAAGAGATGTGGGAGCACAGCTATTCGTGGCTCTGCTCCGAGGCATTGGTCTCGAGGCGAGAATGGTCGCAAACCTACAGCCCGCGGGCACAGGTTTCAGCAAAGCCGAGGAAGCTAACGAGAAGAAAAGCAAGCAGACGAAGAAGACTGAGGCCAGCCTTGACGCCGCAGCCTCGGAAGGTGAGGCTGATAGCACACCACAGAAGAAAGCAAAGACGTCAAAGAAAGCACCATCCAAGCTGAAGAAGGAAAATCCGGATCGCAAGTCCTCTAGAGGCAACAAATCGGAGCCAATTCAACTAGAAGATTCGGACAGTGCTCTCAGCGAGCCACCTTCCGATTTAGACAATGCCACGCAGGACGACCTTGACCACGGCGATGATGATGAACTTTCAATCATTGATGTTACTCCGATGACGCGGAAGAGGCCCGGCAAGAAGTATGACCGCGACCTCGCCTTCCCGACGTACTGGGCTGAAGTTTTTTCGGATGTATCACATAAGTGGATGCCTGTAGATCCTATTGTGCTGTCCACGATCGCTTCGACGGACGATCTATTGCAGACCTTCGAGCCTCGGGGGAAGAAGGCGGAAAATGCAAAGCAGGTTATCTGCTACACCATTGCTCACAACTCTGATGGCTCGGCAAAGGACGTGACTGTTCGCTACATCAAGAAACACCAGTTGCCCGGCAAAACAAAGGGCATGCGAATTCTGGCCGAGAAAGTGCCAATCTACAACAAGCGGGGCAAGGTCAAGAAATATGAAAGTTACGACTGGTTTCGTACAGTCATGTCGCCATATGATCGACCACAAAAGAAGCGGACGGCTGCGGACGACCTCGAAGAGCAGACAGATCTGAAGCCGTTCAAGCCTGCTAAGGAGGTGAAAGAAGTCGAGAAGGAAAGCCTGCAGTGGTACAAACAGTCAGCCGAATTTGTTCTTGAGCAGCATCTGCGGCGTGAGGAAGCGATTTTGCCAGGTGCTAAGCCCGTGAAGACCTTCATAGCTGGAAAAGGCGACAAAGCGGTGGAGCATCCTGTCTACAAACGTTCGGATGTGGCCAACTGCAAGACTGTTGAATCGTGGCACAAAGAGGGTCGTGCAGTCAAGGTTGGTGAGCAGCCTATGAAGCATGTTCCGGTACGGGCAGTTACAATCGTCCGAAAGCGAGAGATGGAAGAGCACTTTAGAGAGCACGGTGAGAAGCTTCAGCAAGGACTCTATGGTTGGGATCAAACAGACTGGATCATCCCACCACCGATCGAAAATGGTGTTATACCCAAGAATGCGTTTGGCAACATGGATGTCTATGTACCCACCATGGTTCCAGAGGGTGCTGTACATCTGTCGCTCAAGGGCTCTGCAAAGATCTGCAGAAAGCTGGAAATTGACTATGCCGAGGCATGTACAGGCTTCGAATTTGGCAAGCAGCGTGCTGTGCCGGTCTTGACGGGGGTTGTCGTGGCCGAAGAGCATGAGATACTCGTCAGAGATGCTTGGAAGGAACATCAGAAAGAAATCAAGCGCAAAGAAGATGTCAAGCGCACAGCAGCCGCTTTACATTGGTGGCGCAAAATGATGATGGGCATGCGTATCGTGGAACGGATGCGTGCAGAGTACAATGAAACATCCGGTGATCCTGACGCGAGCAACCCATTCGCAAGGAAAGAGCGTCGAAGTGCGGAAGCCGATGTGGACGAAGACGCCGGAGCTGGGGGCTTCTTCCGCCCCGGGCACGACGAAGAAGAGGTCCCCCACAACGCGCGCGGTGGTACCGATGCAGAATTGTCCGCAGAGGAAGATGCTGGGGGAGGATTCTTTGCTGAAAGCGAGGGCGAAGCCCCGGAACAAGATGCTGTCGACGATGGCTTGCTTGTTGAGGAAGATCCTGACGGTGCCGACACTTCGCTGCGATCATCTGTCGCTGCTATGCCATTCACGCCGATGTCGTTGCAGTCTGCTCACATGCCACAGGGAGCTAGTGGGCCTGAGGACGAGGATGACGATGGAACAGCAACAGCAGGCGGCTTTATTGCCGATGATGAAGAAGTTGACGCGCCAGCGTCGAAGGAAGCGCATGTTGAAAGACATGCGGTGTCCAGACCACCGAGGAGCACTGCTAAGCCAAACGGCCGGCGTTCTTCCAGGAAAGCTATCGCCTCAACGCCAACCAGTGACGAAGACGCCTTGTCCTCACTGTCGGAGGTCGAGGACGCCGACTAGTCTGTGGCAAGAGGGGAAGAAACGCCAGCATTGCGCCGGGAACGAAGCTCTCCACAGGTTGTCATACCATCTACCAATAAGCCCACGAAGCCAGCCAAACGTATTTCCCGAGCACGAGTCGCGAAGAAAGCAACGCCAACGAAAAGTCAATATTTTAACCACGAAAGCGATGACCAGGAAGATGAGAACGAAGAAGATGACAGCGAGCCAGAAGTTGTCAAGCCATCATGCACGACGGCGAGAACCAGATCGAATAGATCCTAGGTCCGTCGTCTAAGCACACTGTCCACGATTCTGCCAGCGAAACCAGGCGTGTCGGCATATGTATGTATAGCAAAGGAAACCATGTACCGACCAGCAAATGTCTCGGTAATCCAGTGCTGTTGACAAATCCTCCGGCGCCTTCACGAAGAAACTTGTTCTCGCGTGGGATCGCCTGCGCTGGTCTCATGAAGGAGGTCGAAGTGTATTCGTAGCCTAACATGTTTACAGGGCCATTGCGAAGTGACGAGAACGAAGCGCGAGAGTTCGCATTCCGGCTCGTGCGTGACGTGAATTATCCTGCGCAGCCGCGTCTTCGCCGAGATTTACTCTTCGGATTTTATTACCTCAAGGCTGTCACCGCCCATTGAGTCTCGCCGACGTGATTATGTGGTGTGTCGATGGCATTCAGGTCATTGCACGTCGGCCACCGCAAGCAGAACGGACACAGTCGGATAAACAGGCACGAAGGCGAATGGAAATTCAATGCGAGAAGATCAATCAGCAACGGGATACTTCATGCGAAAACTGTTGACAGAAACAGGAACTTTCAACATGTACCGCGCCACACGATGCCACTATTGCTCCGAATCCCTTATCCCAGATCGAGCAGGCACGGATCCAAACTGTACGTCACGTGTTGCAATCGAAGTTGAAGAACCCAGCTGCCCACAATCGTCTGCATCTGGCTGTCGATCGTAACAATGTCTTTGATCCTCCTTATCAGGTTAACGATGGTGTAGGCCTCTCTGCAAGCTGGTTTACATCAATCGACCGGAGAAACTCGAGCGAATTTGGCGGCATTTGTCGGCTATCGTCCATTGTATAGTGACATGGCGTTAATCCTACACTCGTACCGAACAAGGCATTCCATGAATAGACTCCAGGCTAATAAGCGTCACTACTAGTTTCACCTACCCTGCGACCATTCGGGTTTATCTTTAAACCCTCTTCTATGGTGGTAGACCGCATTGTAGCGCTTTTGTGTCCTCCCCCAACGAAGACTCCTCGTCACCTGGTGTGCTACTTTCGTGATCAGCTATCATGTTCAAACTACCCCCTGAAATCTTCCATCTCGTGTGTCAGCACCGCGATACGCGGGATGTCCGTACGCTACGACAGGTCTCACTAGAGATCAAAGCCATTGCGGATGAATACATTCTGAGATCTTTGCGGCTTTTCTTCGACCGTGAAGAACTCATCAAGCTTGCGGCATTCATTAGTAACAACCCGAACACCGCGAAGCAAATCTCGAAGATCCATTTCCAAGCCGATCGACTACCTATCGTCTCCTGCCAAGAAGAATGGGAACGATGCAGGCTCAAGACCATCTGCGATGAAGCAATTCTGCGCGGCGAAATACAAAGTGCAGACCGCAATATCTACGATTCTCCCGAAAACGACATGGAACGAACACATCGAGGCTTCCAAGTCTTCGAGATCATGCAGCGCGAAACATCCAAATACAACGAAGAAGAGCTGAATCGAGCTTGGACATGTTTCCAAGAAATGATGCAAGACCAAAAATTCATGGATCGCGAGGGGGAAGTCTATCGCTGCATGGCTAACCTATTCAAAAACTGCCGACGTCTTGATACTATCACTCTCACACTCAAAGATCGCACGCAAAGCGACCCCTTTCGATGGCGACGACATGAGCTTTTTCCCGGCGGAATGGTACGACCGTGGGGCGACGATGGAAGCTGGAGTCCCAATACACGAGTCCTCGATCAAATTCTCCTCGCTGCTTACATGACCAACACCAAACTCCGAGAATTGAATTTCATGCCAATATCCTATCAATTTTTCGGGCAAAAGGGAGCGCTAATGGAGAAACTATGCGAACCGATTCTGGATTTGAGGAAAGTGCAGATTCAGATTAACGATAATTTTGGGATCGATCGGGAGGTGGAATGGGAAGATGGAATTTTGAGGTCTGCGGAGGCGAAGTGTCATCCATTCTCTCACCCACGTCAACTTGGTGCGACGTTAAGGCCTTTCCAACTTCCGGTTACAGCGGCAATGGAGGCGACGAGGGTAATTGATGCGTTGAATGATGGGAGAGTATATGAGTTTCTTGGAAGAGCAAAGGGGTTGGAAGAATTGGTGTTTCATGGTCCGGACACGGGTATTGGATTTCCGAAGATGGATCTCAAAGCCATTGTGGGCGACTGTCCTTGGAAGCAACTCAGGTTTGTATGTCTTACGAGGTTTGAATGCACGGAGGATGAACTTGTTGGATTTGTGGAGAAGTGTGGTTCCACGCTTCGGGGACTTTGTTTGGCGGATGTGTTTCTGACTGAGGGGGAGTGGAAAAGTTGTTTTCGACGGATGGATAGGATCTTGTCGCGGGGAACTTGTGTTGACTTGAAGGGGAGATTTGCGAGCTTGCAGGCCGAGCGGGAGGTTCTAGTGGGAGGGTCCTGATACCAGTCGGACATCTCAAGACTGAGGAGGAGGAGGAGGAGGAGGAAATAAAGGTGTGAGAGTCACGCCCTCTGATACGTGATTCCACTACCTGAAGTAGCAATGGCCTTCATCGATGTAGGGTCATGAGCTGCATGTTGGAGAAAGGATGTAGAGCTCGCTGTACCTATATGTTACACACGGACATGCGGAGTTAAGAGCCTCTACAGCCGCCTCGTTCAAGACGATAAATGGCATGAGCTGAGCTTTTGATCCTGCTATTCTATTGCTCGATCGACATCATCAACAATGTCGACTCCCAAGGTTCTCCTGACAGGTGCCACAGGATATCTAGGCGGCACCCTCCTCACTCACCTAATTGGCTCTGATCACCCAGCCTTGAAAGACATAACATACACCTGCATCATCCGAGGCGAAGCTCGTACTGCCAAGCTCAAAGCAGCCTATGGCGACCGCGTCATTATTGAGATCGTCGACAGCCTCGACGACACCGCACGCACCGCAGAAATCGCCTCGCAGCACGACATCGTCACCAACGTCGCAGTTTCCTTCCACGTCGAAAATGCCCTCGCCTTGATCCGCGGACTTTCTCAACGACAACAACAACAAGACAACAAAAGAGTCTTCATGCTGCACACCTCCGGGACCTCAAACCTCGCCGACCGCCCCCTCACAAACCCAAGCTCGAGCCCACCTCGCGAGTTCGACGACATCCAAGATGATATCTACACCTTCCTCCAAAAGGAAGAGTCTCGCATTCCTTACCCCCAACGAACAACTGAACTCGCCGTCCTAGACGCTGCCTCACACCATCCCAACATGACAGCACTCAGCATCATGCCTCCAACCATCTTCGGCACCGGTACAGGGGTCTTCAATGTGCGAAGTGTACAAGTTCCAGCGTACGTCAATGCCGCTTTGAAGCGCGGCAAAGTCGTGATGGTCGGTACAGGAAACTCTCAATTGGATCACATCCACGTCGAAGACCTTGCGGAGTTGCATGCACTCGTTTTGGTGGAGTTTATCGAGAACGGCGGGGGGAGATTGCCGAGCGGCAGAGAAGCGATTGTTTTTGCGGAGAATGGAAGGCATTCGTGGGCAGAGGTTGCGCGGGGGATTGCGGATGCTGGATTCGAGGGGGAGTGCTGAATAGTAAAGAGTTTGAGGCTGTGTCGCTGGCGGAAGGCGCGAACTTGTTTGCTGGAGGTTTGATTCCCGAGGGGAATGAGGAGTTGGTTGAGGTGAGTTTGTCGAGTAATGGGTTGACGAAGGCGAGATTCGCGCGGAACCAGCTGGGATGGAGGCCGACGAGAGGGCAAGAAGAGTGGGTGCGAGGTTTGAAAGAGGAGATCGAGCAATCGTCGAGACGAGGCGATGATGTTGAGCTTGTCAGGATCTGTGACAGGAGCAGGAAAAGAAGCAGTCATCAGCGCTTAACAATTGGTATTGCATTATACCTCTTCTGTATCTACAGTGGCCACTTCCTCGTAGCCACCGCGTCGGTAATTCATGCCGCCGCGAGGTAAATCGTACATGATTGCGTAGTCGATGACCTCGCCATTGAGAAGACCTTTGTTGATGGGCTTCCTCCCGAAGACGGGCCCGTCCATCCAAAAGTCCTGGCAATTTCGCAGTATTCCTCTTGTGAACGGATTCGTGCGTTTCGATTGCTTCTGTTTCTTGTTTTTGTGACCTTTGTAGCCTGAAAAGGCAATCGCAATGAAGACATCAGCTCCTATCATCTTTCCACACCTCGTAAGGAAGCCTTCTTTCTTTTTAAGCTTGTGGCCGTGTCCGGTTGGGTTAGGACCGCCGCCATTGCTGTCCAGCTGTGCAGACTCAACGTTCATCGTGCCAGCAGCAACAGCCGTCATCAGTGGATTGACGTGGTCGGTATTTCGCATGCTCTCGTATGTAGTGATGTTACGCGCGACTTGGTAGAAGTGCACGAACAAAAGCATGAATGTCCAGGTGAGCTGGAGTGAACCCCAGGCGTTGGTGATTATTGTAAGCGGATCTTTTGAGAATTCGGCGCAAATTTCGGCTTTCAGGAACGTGCAAGTTACGTCTTTCGGAGCGGGCAATACTTCGATATCTGATGCACATCAGCGTTGAGCTCGAAGCTGAGCCAGATGCGATACTTACATGCAAGGGTGAGTTGGATTAAGAACGCGATGCCTACGATCAAGAATAGCACATATAATATGAAGTGCTTGTGGTTGTTCACAGCCACACAATTATCGACCCAGGGGCAGTGGCTGCACTGTGTTAGCCGCTCATCTTTTAGTCAAGAGTAGCTCAACTCACTGGTCTTCTTTGGCTACGCATCTCCCGCAACGCCGACAATGCTTACTCCGAAGTGGTTTTCGTATCATGCAGGTCGTGCAAAAGTGGGTCTCATTGAAAGCATTATGCTCAACAAGCTCATCAATGGTCTTCTTGGTCTGGCCTCGACTCGCGCTTTTAGGGATGAATCCAGGATCTGCCGTCATCGTCATGAAATAGAAATATGTACATAGGCCGTAACTTGTCGCGAAAAGCAGGTTGAGGAGGAAGTTGGTCGAGAGAGTATCTGGTGCGGTGTGAGTGAGCGTCGTCAACAGACGTTTGCATCGACTTACTGGGGAGTATCTTGGTGATGTAGCGGACGCCAACCCAGAAGAGAGTTCCTGCAAAGATGCCCGCGAGGAAAGGGGTTTTGTGCATCGTGTTCATGTCTGAAGGTGCCCAGCGTAGTGTTTTCGTGACCGCGTACTGCAAACCGTAGCCGACGACCAGTACACCAGGGATAGATACCCAGGGGTTCATGTATGCCAACATGTGTAGTTGCAGTCCACCGAGCACAAAGGGCCATAAAAAGAAGAATCGCGTGAAGAACAACCTTCTGTCGTTGACGAATGGAATCGGAAACGCCAGGGGATTGCCAGACTCATCGTAACCGCACTCGATGAGTGCACGATGCCACATGCGCTCACTCTTCATCTTGGCAGCTGTTTCTGCCGGAGTGTCGCCTTGGGTTTGTCCTTCTTGAGGCTTGCTTCGTACGAAACGATCGCTTCCGTATTCGATAAGCTTCAGGATGCTCATGTAATTGCCTTTAACCAACGCCCAGTGCAGAGCCGTGAAGCCCATGTCATCTGTCGCATGTACATCTGCACCGAACCGCAGCAATACATCGATGCATGCAGGGTAGCCCTTATACGCTGCCCACATCAACGAGGTATGGCCTTGCGCATCCGGTATGTCGACAGGCAGGTCTGGGTGATGTAACAGCATGATGAGCTGGTATACATTGCCATCGAGGGTCGCAGAGTGCAACAGATTGTATCCTTGATCATCTCGTATTAATGGGTCGGCTCCGCTGGCTAAGAGTAAGGATACAATTGGCAGGTTGAATCGCTTGCTTGCCCATAGTACGGGCGTCGCCTGCGCATCACCGCCCTTTGCGTTGACATCGGCGCCGGACTGGATGAGGAAGTGACAGAGCGCATGATGTCCGTTGATTGCAGCCCACTGACTGGCCGTCAGTCTATGTCTTTATGTTTCTGCCTCTTCATCACGATGCTCGTACATGTAATGCTGTGATGCCCTGCTCGTCGGTCGATTTGGCACTATATCGGCCACTGTCGAAGAGTTTCTGGATCGATCGCAATTCCCCCAGTCGCGCCAATTGCATGAGGTCCGATTCGACGGGAAGACGCGGTGGGCTCGAGTCCAGATCGCTCAGCTCGACTTTGTCCAGCATCTTTGACGGCGAGTTGGGCGCGCTGCCCGAGTCCTTGCGGCCCGGAGAACTGTCGCGCGACGGCATGTTGAGGTGGAGAGCAAGGGGAGGGAGTGCCTTACGGCGGCAGCGCCATCTTGTTGGTCGCAGCGTTGCTGGCGGATTCGCGAGACGATGCACCTTCGTTTAGATTGTGGCTGCGAATCCGGCTGACGGCACGCACAGCCTCAACGACGCGTGCCAAGCCTGCCCGAAGTTCCGCCATCGCACTCAGCTTCATCAGCTTGTTGCGGTAGACCACTCCAAACATGCGTGACCAGTCTACACACGTACCAGTCACAGGTGCTGCTACTAGTGGGCCTCGAATCCCAAGAGACCCCTCTGCAACTGACCCTAGCGAAGCTTCAACGCCTCGAGACTTGTACAACTACAAGCCACTTGCTCAGGACAACAGCAACATACGAGTCTTGTTAATCGACGCAGGGAAGTTTGACGATGAAATCCAGGTACAGCTGATGACTGTGCCGTTCAATGGTCCCACACGCAAGTTGCCCTACGAGGCATTGCCTTATACATGGGGCAGTCCGGAAAACCCACAAGCCGTCCAAGTCAAACTGAAAGACGCTTTTCAATTGATCACAGTGACTCGCAATTGCCACGAAGCTATCAGGTACCTACGCCGCAATGATAAACCAAGGATGGTCTGAATAGATGCGATCTGCATTAATCAAGCTGACCTCGACGAGCGGGCTCGACAAGTTGCGATCATGAGAGATATCTATGCCAGAGCCTTGCGAGTTGTAGTCTGGATTGGACCAGCATCAAGAAATAGTGGCCTAGCTTTCGGATGGGTTGAATTAGTGTGCCGCGAGGTCTGGTATGATGTAACAACAATGGAGCTGCGTCCTGTCACGAGCGATTCTCGACGGGCCAACATGAAGGAGGTCTTGGCTACTGAAGCCGAGCTGGAAGCTTTTACCAGTTTGATTGAACGACCGTACTTCGAACGCCTGTGGGTATGGCAAGAAGTCCGCATGGGCGCGGAGACCGTGAAGCTGCAGTGCGGCAATGAGGAAACAACATTCGCATCACTTATGAACGTCGTGAACTACTGCTGTCGCAAGTTGGTGAAAGGAGACATAGGCGTACGCCGACTGACGGCCCGTGGCAACTTCATACGATTGCTTCCCTTGGCTGGACAATTCTCCAGCCTTGACGCCATCAACGCGATGCGAATATGCCAGTGTGCAGACGCACGAGATCGGATTTATACTGCTCAAGCGTTCGCTCCTGGCTCCGCTGCCCTCCAGCTTGCAATCGACTACAGACGACCTATACGGGAGGTCTACACCGAGTATACTCTGCGCCATCTCATTGCGGTCAAGGACTTGGACTTCTTGCTATATGTTGGCGACGTCGCGCCGCATGAGAACGCGGAAGCGACAGATCACCTCCCATCCTGGGTGCCTGATTGGTCCAGACAGAACACAGCAGAGCGACTGGCGTTGAGCTTTGCGAGCGGGACTTCAGCAGCTTCCGTTGTCAAACTCTCCGCAGACGAGCGGCAATTGACAGTTCGCGGAGTTCATGTCGGAAAGGTCGTCAATACACACCCCATTGGAGTCAACTTACTCACCCACAAAAACTCAAACGTGTTTCGCCGGATCCTTCATGATGTACTCGAAGCTGCACTGCCAAAAGAGCTGAAATTACAGTCAGTGATCCCTCCGAATGCCGATCCAAACATTTGGCCACAGGGCACAGACCGCAGCCTTTTCCTTCAGCTGGTTCGAGTACTGACCACCGAATCGTACGCTGAACATTATGTCCCCAATTCTAGCCGTCCGACTTTCAAGCAAGTCGAAAGGTTCGTCATCGAAGCACTTTGGAACATTGGCCCCGAAATCGTGGGCCTGGAAACAGCGTATGTGATCAAATCGTTCTACAACTGCCGTGGTCGATCTTTGTTCACTACCAGTGACGGGCAGCTCGGCTTGGGCCCACACAATATGCAAGAGGGAGACTGCATGGCTGTCCTGCTTGGCTGCCCTGCTGTCATGATCCTTCGACCACAGGTTGATGCTAATGGAAGCACTTACGAGGTAATCGGCAACGCCGTTTGTACAGGGCTGATGGACGGCGAGGCACTCTTGGGCCCTTTACCAGAACAGTACGAGACTGTCAATGTCTTGACTGCATCTTCCGGAGCTTATCGCCCTGCTTTCCGGGACAAACCAACAGGTGAAGTCATCTATGAGGATCCTAGACTCCCGCCACTGTCGCCAATGTGGAAGAACGTCACAGCGGAGACTAATAATGAAGATGCGCCATTGTGTTGGCGCAACCAGGAAACGAATGAATGGCGACATTATCTGCGAGATCCTCGACTTGACGCTAACGCATTGATAGGTCGTGGCTATAATTTGCAGGAATTTCGCCTCGTTTGAGAGAATGATATCTGAAATTCCACAAAACACCACTTGAGCTCTACGATGGACTGGCACTGCAGTCGGCATGCTGCACGGGATGTGTGGCTTTACTTTTACTAGCTCAGATTGGGGTCAGACGACAACAACGCATCGCGAGGAGATCTTCACAGGTGAATTTTGGTCTGCTGTAAAGCGAAGATCTCTTGGCCAGATTGATCTGCCAGACGGCTCTCATTGAAAAGTGCCTGAGCGAATTTGACACAAATTCCAGAACTGGTTAGAGTCCGGCGTTCCCGAGATCGATGTTGCTAGCTAACTACTACTGAGCAATGAGCCTTATCTCACTTCGAAATACCGCCTGGCTTCAACTTTACATGGGGTTCCAGGCGTCAAGTCTGGGCTTTGGGAAGCTGGTCGCTTGGAATAGATTCGATCAGTAATCACTGGAGCTAAATGGATCAGTAATCATCTAATACTCACCTTCTTTGCTGTCTCCTTCTCAGGCCCTAAGTGAGCGCTGCTCTGGTGTGCCGTTGCGTGTCGCCGTGACGGCCTCCCACTGCAGCTTCCACTTCACCCCTTGGGCGTGGCTACGAACTACGATACCGTGCAAACATCGATTTGCAAATCCTCACAGCTCCGCGCGACGATCTCACATCTGACAAGGGAACAGCTTGCACCAACATCCTCCCAATTGCTGTCCTGCCTCAGGAGATCTCCGCTTAGTAGCAAGTGACTAATCGGGCCCCACAGTCTGCGAACTTGAGACTGGCCAGAGTCTTTCTGATACTTGATTCCACTCTGCATCAACCCGATTGACGAGCTCTACAGAGTTCCCGGGACGTCCCCTACTATCAACAGTCGAAATGATACTGGACGGGTAACAATGCTTTGAGTCGTAGCCAATATGGGAGCCGATGCCCAGGACTCGATGTACAACCTGGATTATTACCAAGCAGGACTGGATAGGACAGGCTTACTCCGCTTCACAGGGACCGGAATATCCGTCCGATATACTCATTAGCCGATCGCACGACGTGATTCTGATAGACAGACTTTTGACATCTTTCACTGAAGCGACATGTTTCTATTGTAGCCGGAGGACGTACCTCACCATCTCAGCCCTGTGAGCCTTGAGATGCTCCCACGTGGTTCAGTGCACTCGCGCATATTCATAGCATCGTGTCAGTCTGGCAGCCTCCGATTGTTCACTCATCACAAGCGACCTACACCATATGGAGACTATGGAAATTCGCCCACGAGGTCGGCCTCGCCAACAGCCACCGACAGGCTCAGCGCGATTCACAAAGATACAGAAGTCAAGAGCTGGCTCTTCGGTCACTGCACCACCGGCAAAACAAGATGATTCGGCTGCTGAACGTCGTCGTGCGCAGGTTCGCGTCGCTCAAAGGGCCTACCGCCAGAAGCAAGAAGCTACTCTCCAACGACTGCGCCAGCGAGCTGCAGAATTGACTGACACGATGACGCTCATGAACAAATCCTTCATCGACCACCGTGATCGTCTGATCAGAAGCAATCTTCCTGATGCCCAGCTGCAAGATGTGCAAGAAACCGCTTTGAGAATGGAATCATTCATGGACGTGATCCGCGATCGTGGCCAAAGCGGTTCAGAGAAGGCAGTCGCGCGTAGCGGCCAGCGGAAGGTCACAAAGTCTGCACTGGACGAATCACCGCCGAAGCCAAAGCATGTTTCAGACTGGCTAGATCCCACTGCGCTGGCTCATCAACAAACGTCTCAGCAGTGGGACGCTCATCCCTCTGGTTGGGGATGTCCACTCGCCATACTGCGCCTCAGTCCGACTCGTGATCAGGTGCCAGGTCTGGACTCTTCGTCCACATCCCCACCATTAGCAAGGAGGGATGTGGTCCAAAGCGATCAGCCCGAAACAGATGGACATCGCATGGCACTCACCGGAAGCTCAATTACTCAGCAACCACCGCCGCCAACCACGTACTCATTTGCAGAAACGACATTCGCCCGACGTCTGCATCGAGCAACATCAGAACAGGCTTATAAACTCTTGCACGAGTTCGACAGTCGGCCTACGAGATACGAGAGTGCTTTCCGACTTCCACTCATGAGCAGAACCAGGGAAACGCTAATCGAAATCATGGAAGACATTCTCAGTCGTGGTCCACGTGAGCCTCTTGATAATGAGACTGCTCTGATCCATGTTGGTGGTGCCGGAACACATTTTCCCAAACGAGATGCCTTTGGCAGGCTTCAGCCAAAACCTCAGACGTGGCACGTAGGCATTGTGGGGCCACAGGCATTGGCTCTGCTGGAGGATGCAGCGATAGGCAAGATTACTGTCAATATGAGTAAGTGTAGTCGTTAGAAGGCATCTCCGACTCGGGCAAGACTTGCCTCAGACATGATGGTACATTCCACTAACTACTGTTAACAGCCGTTGATATCGCAGGCTTAGAAGGAGAGTGGTTCGATCCTTATGACGTGGAAGGCTACCTCGCCCAGAAGGGCATTCACATCGATCCTCTGTCCTCTTTTGCCGTGGCAGAGGTGGCAGTCCCATCTGTCGTCCAAGGAAACTCAAGTAGTTCGGAATACTCACCTTCTGGAGCCAGAACTAGCTCAGCGGGGTTTGTGACTTTGCCATCCTTGAATCAACGCCTGCCACGGCTTTCCGGTGAAGAAGAGCAAATGCATGCCTCGACTGGAATGAGCATCGACGCAACAAGTACCGATATTTCAGCTCTTCCCACAGTCGGATTTTCCGACGCTACTTCGGGAAGCTGGATGAATTTCATGCCATCATCACAGGTAACTACTACGCATGCACCAATGGAATCGCAATCGCGAGCTCCGGACGAGAGGTTGAATGCCGAAGGACTGCCTTCTCTGAAGGACTACTTGCAAGCGACTACAGGTGAGACCGCATGGAACCTGAGCGAGACCTTGCATCGTGCATCCATACCGACGAAGAAAATCATTGTGGACGTATCCAAATTCATTCACTGTAAGTTCTGATACCGACATCAATTCGTTCGAGATATATATGCTGAATGGTCTCCAGTCTTGATGGTGTTTTCCATGTGTCTGTGTCGTACGCCGGGCTTTAAGCGAGTCGACGTGGACCGCGCGCTGGAGTTGTCATCAGTCGATGCATACTAATTATGATTTGTTCTCGCCTTGATCATGATTTTGGGGCATGGCTTTCTCTATCATCGTGAACTTGGCCATCACGCAAGAACACGCAGCTTCATGCGGAACCATCCACAACGACCTGGCAGCGGCCTCTTCGAGCATGGATGGAACTCTCGAGGGTTTCAAACCGCAATGTTTCAGCCGTTTGTGCGAAAGACATGGAGTGGCCCATTGCGCTACGCGCAAAACAAGTCGGAATGTCCTTTCCCGTGCCCGCCCCTCACTCTCAGCATGCTATCGACGAACACTTGGCTTCGTCGATCCCGTATTGCGCGTGGAAGCCTCGAGCTCACTGCTTTCTGCAAGTCCAGAGCATGTGTCCCACCCTATCCAAAAAGCTTCACATTGCTCTTTGGTGTCTACTGCGTAGCCAGATTGGAGTCCAGACTGGTACATCGCCGCCATCGCGGAGCTGTTTAACCAAGCAATGTGGCGTCGATAGCCATGCAGTCAAACCAGCCAGGCAGCACTCATCAGGACAACAAGGGCCTGGTATAGCATCAGCACCCGTAATCTCCAGATGTGAGCATTGGACATGCTCGACGTGGTCGCAACTGGGCCGGGTGAGAGTGTCGTGTAATCTGGTCGCCGACTCATCGAGTCGGTCGCGGGATCAAGTGTTATGGTATCGTATGAGGTTGCAGAGGAATTTTTCAATGTGATCACGGTAGTTCTGGTGACACGGGCGGTCACAGTGCTTCTTCGGGGCACCTGGTTTGCTGAAGAGAGGGAAGATGCCGATGCCGGGGTCTGATCCTGAGGATCCCGTTCTTCGAAGGCAAAATTGGTGTCACGGTGTCAACAGCCCCAGGCCCAGGCAGTTCGGCTGCGACTCTGTTAAGGCACAGTGCGGCCAGTAATGCCGCTCGAGCAACAAGAAATATGGAGCTGCCCATCTTGACCAAAGGACAACGATTGAGAACAAGATTGATACAGAGGCACCACTCAAGTGGGAGAAGATATTTCCTGGTTGACGGCCAACAAATGCACACATACAGGTCAATAGATTTCGAAAATCAGCGCTTGGAGCTGTGTACCCGCAGGCTGTGAAGATGGCGCTGGCACCGGAATCCTGCAAGAGCCTTACCCAGCGCACTATTGCGGAATCACTGCTAATAACCATCCTAGCATTAGGTTCGTTGTTTGATGAGGCAGGATCTTGTCACACTTGTGCAGAGAAATAGTGTCGTCCGGCCGTGAACAGGCACGACAGGAGAAAGATGCGTCCTAGGCAGGAGGCACGATGGAAGTAGCGCCAGGAGCATGCACTGTGCACAAGGTTAGAGTTTGCGCTAAACTTCCAAGTCGACCTTTCTCTTGAGCACTCCCATCTCAGCAACTTGGCAGCAACCACGGTCTCGGAGACGTCTGCGCATCAGGATCCATCCGAAAAGCTGTCAAGGGACGCGTCGCTGTCCAAATCACCATCACTACACCGCTCTCGTAAAGCTGGGGCGCCGAAAAAGGATCTTGTTGGCGCAAGGTTGGGACTCTGCAAGCGCCATCCTTCTGGCTACACGGCCCAATTGGACAGCACAGAACAGCCTGTTATGGCTTTGTGCCACGCAACGGCAGCTCGAGGTCTAAAATGAAAGAATTTTGAATTTCGGAATCCTTCGTGAAGATTGAAGCGCTGATTCTGCTGCGGAAACTGCAGATCTCGTGTTAATCCAACAGCTCATGCCTCGTGTAGCGTGAACTGAAGGCTGTGCATAGGCGCTGGCAAAGCCCGTTACAATGCCGCCCAAAACATGCTGGGGAGGCGGCAAAGAAGTCATTCTCATGTCGTTGCAAATGTTCTACCACACATGGATCACAATTGAAAACTCGCATTCGGTGCGCAAGGATGGACGGCGATGCGAGTAGCAGAGAACTGCTGCAGTCCACCAATGCTACTGCTACCATCACAGACGGACATGGCTCGGGTAACTTGCACGGCTCTGGAGGCCGCCGGAAGGTCGCTTCGCGCGTGCGAAACATTCAAGAGCATCATCGTAAGTGTGCATAACTACCCTCACAGAAAATATTTGGAGCACGCGCTGACTGGGTTTCTGGTAGTAACCTCTGAAGAAAGCGAAACTCTCGATGGAACCCCGGCAGCGAATGAGAATGGCATCGAAGCCCATGTTACCGATGCTCAATCGCCTCTTATGTGGAACACTGCAGCTGGCTCGAATAGCAGTGAAACTAGCTACCAGAAAGTGGAACATCCTGCTGAGCAGGCCTTCGAATGGATACAAGTGATGCTGTGACCAATCTCGGCAGCTTTGATGGCAAGATAATGTCTTGCTCTACTTCTGGGACTGGAGCTATTCAATGAGCTACCCTCGACTCGGCATGGTGTCTCATTGGAGAACAGGACTGCCGTTCAAGCTGCCACTTATCTCCCGACAATCCTAGTTGTGCTGTTTAGTATCTTCTGGAAGTGCCTTGTTTTCGACCTAAAACTTCTCATGCCATGGTCGTGTCTGAGCCAACGTTGGGCACTTGGAAAGGACAGCCTAGAGCTGAAATACCTTGATGACCTGGAACTGGCTCTCATATGACCCTCTGCCAAAAGACGGCACTGGGCACTCCTGCTCGGTCTCTTGGGTGGTCTCATTTCTGGCGGCCTAGTACCCTTGACCACTGCACTGACCGTTGTCGACCTTAATGGCAAAGCGTTGCGCGAAGTCCAGATTACCAACAATGTCTTCAATTTCAACAAAACCTTGGTTGACTCCAACTCGTCGCTGGATCTACTACGAAGCTCGCAGGGCAACACACCGTGGGCTGGAGCTGCGAATGTTCTGCAGAGCGATGGCAGTTCGCCTGCTTGGACGACCGACTCATTTGTTTTTGCCCCATTTAATGCTGTCCAACAAGGCAATGATAACCGCACCATTACTGCGAATACCACAGCAATAACTGCAGAACTCCTATGCAATCGTCTGAACACCAACACCACTGTGGACGTTGCCAGCTTGAGGTATTCGGTTTCGCCGTATCTATCCTACCGCATTGAAGCTCACACCCGGGTCAATATCAATCTCACTGGCACTGACGACGCTGCTGGCTGGGGCACACAGACTATCATCAAAGATCCCGATGCCATCGTCGACCCTGCAGTGGCCTGGCTGAATACGTCATCGTATTCGCAACAGAACAATTTCTCCCGCATACAGTTAACCATACTGCAGCCCGTCCAGAATCCAGGCCCGCAGCTATTTTGGAACGGCTCATCGCAAGGAGACAATTCGAGCAATCCCACTGCCGAGTTAACGGTGGTATACAACTCGCGAGTACTTGTACCACTGCGGACCTATCGAGCCATGAGTCTGTCCTGCAACCCAGTATTCTACAGCTACTCAGCCCGTGTTGCAGTTAATGCTAGCACCAACATCGTAAGCAGTTTCAACGTGGACAATGCAACAAAGTCTACCATTGACCTCAAACTTCCGTCAAGCTACGTTATCGGGTACCTGAACAATCCTCTACATCCAGATACCATTTTAGGCACGGCATACAAAAGGTCGCAATCCAATTATTTGGATGTTGTCCAACTCGGTGGCGGTCGAAATTCGATGCCATATTTCTACACCTCTTACAGTGGTTCTGACCCCTTCGGAACACAACTACTGGAACTGAATACAACAGCGATAGATGGCTACTTCGAGAATCCCGCGCTACTCCAGGCCGATGCCTCACGATTGTTCGCAACTACGATGACCCAGCTCCTAAAATCTTTGGCTGTCGCCAACGGCACTGAATCAACCTCTGGGCAGTCTGAGACGGCGCTTCATCTGCTGAAAGTTCAACAACCTACACTCAGAGCCTTAGAAGCATGTCTGCTACTCCTGGCCATTTTCGCGATCTGCTGTGCCTGGCCTCTACGACCACGGACTTGTTTGAGCGAAGATCCGGGTTCCTTCGACTCCATTGCGAGATGTGCCGCTTTAAATCCAAGTCTGGCCGCAGCGTTCACAATCGAAAAAGAAAGCATCGTCGAGCTCCGCCGGGAATCCCATTTTCGTCTCAGGCAAGAGCCTGGTCCCGTCATGCATATTGACATCGCTCCAGTGCATTTGCCACGTCCAGCATGTACCGACGAAAGCAGACAAAATTATAAGCCATTCCAATTGCGACTCACAGCTAGGTCGATGCTTTCACTGCTGCTTGCCTTGTACATCATTGCGCTAGGGGTGCTTCATCAGTGCGGCAATGGATCAGGTTACCCAGCAGGCTCAAGGGAGAGCCAAATCGCTTGGTCATTCGTTCCAACGACTGCACTGGTGCTCATTGGATATGCGGTTTCTGGAACCGTATCTGCAACACAAGAAATTGCGCCAATGGCAATGCTGCGACGCGACAAGATTAGTGGAAGGCGAGTCATGAGATTCAGTCCACGCAATCGATCGGAACTCACATTACCATACCATGCCTTGGCTAAGATGGCGCATCTGCCAGTATTTCTTACTGCAGTCGTCGCTCTGACCTACCCGGTTGTCAAAATTGTGGCTGCCGACCTTTACGAGAGTTTTGAGAAGCCGCAAGTACGAAACTGTACAGCACAGACGGCTCCTCCAGTATTTGATTTCGCTCAACTTGCTCAGATTGACGGGGGTTACTGAAGCAAGGCTCAGAAATACTGCCGCCATTCGCAGTGACTGGGTGCAAATACCGAACCTTGGCGTTCAGAGTCAGCCCAACGTGGTGCGGAACCTAATCTTTCAGAATGTCAGCATCCCAAACGACGAGAGCGATGATGTTCGGACCGCGATGGCGCAGCTGACAGCCTTGTCGGTCGACATAAGCTGCGATGTTTTCGCTGATGATTCCTTCACCACGAGTGTTACCTCTCTACAAGAGGACTCACAAGAGGACCAAGAGAGGACCGTCCTGCTGCTAGCTGGGGCTTCAGTATTACCTGCAGAACGGACGAATGCAAACGCAAAATGCAAGATACCACAACGGGATATTCAACACAGACCAAACGGATGAACAAAACAGTGCTCGCACAGCGTGTTTCGAATTGGAATGTGTCCTACCGGAATCCGTACACGCAGAACAATCGCAGGTTTTACGGCTTCGCAGCGAACATGTTCGGTTCACCAGAGGTCCAGATCTTGATAACTGATTTTGGATCCATCATCGGTCCAATTGATAATGTCTCATATGTCCCTGATGACGGGTCAATCGTGGAGGCTTCACCGGACATGTTCAATGTGTCTTTGCCAACAACTCGAGCAGTCGGCTGCACTCCTGTCTTGCAAAATGTTCAGGTACTAGCGAAACTCGAAAGACGACTACAGCAAGGTCTGAATGGCGAAGTCACGAGGCTTCCATGGGCTGTGACTGACTTTGACCCTTCATCGACTCGCGTCTCGAACGTTGTCAACATCACAGATTCCCTATTCTGGCGACAGATGATGCCCAAGGGCTCTAGTTGGGGCCATTCACCTTTCCTCAACCTCGACTGGTCGCCAGTTGACGGCAACTTCACGAATGAGTCTACAGTCAACAGTGATGACATTCGTCCTTCAGGCGGCATTGCCAGCAATTTTTTCGAGCTCTTGACAGCTTATACGCAAAGCAAAGGCATGGAATCCACTGCTTTGCTGGATGCCGACCAGCTTGCTGCTGCTACGATCGCAGTGTATGGACTTTACAACGCCGAATTACTCTCTCACTTTCGTGTGGCAATGCCACTCTCGAACGACACAGCTTTTACCGACACCTCAGCGAGACTTGATACTTTGCAGGCATTTGTGAGGCCAAACCCACGCACGACTCTTGCCGTGATTGGTATGCTTTCGATCATTTGGGTTTTGTTGGCCGTCATGCTTTTCATGACGCCAAGCGAAAGCGGCTTGCTACACAAGCCTGGTATGATCAGTACCCAAATTTCGTTGTTCCCGGGAAGTAAAATTGTTGAGCGTTTACGCGGCGAAGACCCAGATGCGGTGTGGGAGGAGAGATTCAGCCTCGGATGGTGGAGGATGGGACACCCGAGAGCCGAGGACAGTGATCGTGTGAGATGGCGCATTGATATCGGGACGCTGGATGGTACCTTGCAGAACTCTGGCGGGCGGGAGCAGAAGAAACAACGACGACTTCGAAGCTTTGCCGCGATTCCATTCTGGAAGCGTAGACATGGTACTGCTGAGGTTCGCGAGGCGGATGAGGCTGAGGGAGGTTTGACGAAGTCCAGAGCTACTATCTCTTTTAGGCCAATATAAGTGCTGACACTTCAGCACCGCCTTCGATTCTTCTCTCGTCGGTATCACAATGATCCACGTCGTTCCCAACTTCCTCATGGCCTGATACCAGAGCCCAATGCGAAGCAATTCCATGCTGTCACAGAGTCAAAGTCCAATATTTTGCGCTTCTACCGAAGTTCTGACGCTCAATGACGCTTTTCTGCCAGCCTCATGGTCTATGCAGGGCGATTTGCGAGCAGAAAGAATCCACTCTGCTTTGCAATTGAGAACAACTCCTCGATTAACACCGGCACTATATACAACCGCCTACCTCCTATCTCCAACCACCACATGGCTCAACTAGAAATGCAGTTTTCATGTCCTCGAGGAGATATTTTAAAGGTACCTTCCATTTTCTCCAGTGATCAGGATCCTTCACGACAACCTTTCAACGTCGAAACGCATCATGAATCCCGTGCAAGCTCACGAAGCCACAAATTCGAACTCCAAGTTCATGCCTTTCCGCCTCAGTCTCTCAAATGGAGCACATGTCTCAGGCATCGCATACATACCTTCATCGGCTAGTGATGTAACAGAGATAGGGAGGCCGCTGCTTGTTGGCGTTCATGGTGGAACATGTTCGGCGTATAGTTACGGTGTGTCGAGTGACTGCACGGCCTCACTCCACGCAGATCTCTTCGGCTCGCCATTCGTCGCCATCAACAGGCCCAATTATTTGGAGTCCAGCGGCTGGATGGTCGATAAAAACTCGACTGCACCATATGATCCTGAATGGAAGGCCGCGCCTGGCCGCACTTATTTCGAAGAAGAAGCCCATTGGTTCCACGAGTTGATCTTCCCGGCGATCTGGAACGGGTTCGGCGTCCCAAATGGTTGCACGTCGATCGTTACGACAGCTCATTCGATTGGAGTCGTTCCTTCCATCATCGCCGCAGGGCTGTATGCAGAGCAAGTTCCTGCTGACAGAAAATATGTCTGGGCGGGAATGATTCTCTCTGGACTTGCTCCAGAACGCACGACAGAGAGTCAGAAGCTTCTCACTATGACTGGGAATGACGGACAACACGACTCTGATCATTTGTCAAGATCATGGAACGACGAAATCCATGCTCAACCAATGCCACCAGCTGGAAAAGTGAGACTGATGCTCTCTGAGAATTGTTGTCCTCCTGGTCGCGAAGAGCTTGTGTGGAAACAGACTACTCCTCTGATCAAAGCTGAGGGAGTGGAGCTGTATGGATGGTGGCAAGAGAATATTCTTGCGTTCCAGGCTCGAGTTCGAATGCCTGTTCTTTGCGCGCTTGGGTCTGCAGATGTGCTGTTCAAGGGCACACGCCAGAATATTGAAAAGATTGGAGCAGGATTTTACAATGCTGCGAGTGTAGAGAGTGCATTGGTATACGGAGCACCTCACGCGATTGAGCTGAGTTATCTGGGTGATGCGTGGTACAGAAGATGTTTTGCTTGGGCGCAGGAAAAGGCTATTGGCCTTGAGATGGAGTCATTGGATATTCCATGTTATGACTAAGCCGAGATGAGAAGTTTTGTCAGCATCAACGACCATGTTCAGTGGGTCGATTGCAACAATGACGAACCCTTCCTGAGCTACGAGAACTACAGTTTCCAAAACGGGTCAGCCGCCAATTGGGCGAAGATCGATGTTATGCTAGCTCCGAGACCAATTCTCAGAACGACTCTGGATCATGAGCTTCTCTTCGGAAAACACTCATGCCCCGGTATATCCGTCCGGATGAAGTGCGGCCATCTGATAAGATTTTGTTAACTAAGTTAAGGGCCAGCACATACCACTAACGGCGAAAGATGAACAGCACTGTGCTGTGCTGCACTATAGGCCAGCCCTCACCGTCTTCGAACTGCATCGATGCTCACGAGATCCGATGCCAGCATTAGCAACGGACATGCTAGCTGGAAAATAGTCCGGACCAAAATTTATTCAACCAGAATGGACAACGCCAAAGGCGAATTGTTAAGTATAAAAGATGACTCTGGATCACACGATGCTGCTTCTCACTTCACTTCAAAATCTCAATAAGCTACTCACCAGGCCTATGAAGAACAATACCTTTAAGATGCAATTCCTCCGAACTCTCCTTGCCATTGCCTTGGCCATCGGTCTCGTCACTGCTGCACCGCAAGCTGGAACTACTTCCGTAAGCCCAAACCAACTTTTTCCCAATGTGCTTCGCGTCCTTTTTCAGGATCACAATCACTTACGAAGGATACTGCTGTAGGACCCGCGATGCAAAGCTGGTACTTGCCCTTGCAAATGTATTGGAGACCAATGGGGATCTTTGGCGTGTCCTGATCCGAAGACTGCTGGACCTCTGTGCTTGCACCCGTGAAGGATTGAGTGGGGTAGAAGAAGGATGGGCAGTTGGTTTGGGATGTGAGGAGGGAGTCAATTGCCGTCTTTGTTTGACCTTGAGTTGAGAAGAGAAGTCTCTTCTTAATCTCCGATGTTACGGAGGTAACTTTTCCCTCCTTTCAATCGCAAAGAAGAGAAGGTAGAGAATTGCATTCAAGTTGGTCTGTTACACGAAGTGTGGTAAGACACGATTCGCTCACTGCCTTGTCGATGGCCTACTGTAGAAAGTAAGTTTTGGCCGCGATTGATGGACGGCGATCGATCATAGAGGGTAGGTGCAAAGGAATCTGAAAAGTCATTGTGCTGCCATGACCGAGGGAGATCTACGAATCGTGTTCGAACGATCGACAACAACATATGTAGGTGAGCACTCTCCAGTATGTGATGCGAAGACGGGCAAGTCGTACTTCGCACAAGCATGGCTTCCCGCTAGTTTCTATACTATACATCAATGCAGTTCTGGCTAGACCTAGAACATATGTTCAGTAATCAGCTTCCCTTCACAAAGCCCTCATTCCCTGATTCATTCGCTCGGTGCGAGTACGGTTGACCATCTGATAAGATCGTCGAAAGTCAAGCTCTGAGATAGTACATCAACGGCGCGTACGGTGATGCCAATGATGAATCATACTGCGCTATTGACCTTCACCATCTACCATCTAGGGATGCTCAGGAGTTGCGGCGCCTACTAGATAGATTCTGAACATGGGTAGGGAAAATTCCTTTGGGTATGTTGTCTAAGACAAAGTCGAACGCCCGATGATATAAATGTGTCTCTATACCGCAAGCCATTTTTCCTTCCATCTCCTCCGTGCCTCCTTGCTCAAAGGCCCGATAACTCACATTGCAATCTACAAAGTCTTCCTCCTCCGCCAGAAGAAGAAAGAACCGAAAACATGCAACTCATCCGCACCCTCCTGACCATCGCCTTGACCATCGGTCTCGCCAATGCCATACCACAAGCCGGCAATACCGACGTGAGTATATTTTTTCAACTTTGCCCTGTCACTGTTATTGCTACTTCAATATTACTTGCAGCATTTGGTAACAGCATTTCAACGCAGGATCCTCGATGTACTTCTAATACATGTCCTTGTGCATGTGTGAGGGATCAGTGGTATGCCCTCAACTGCCCACCGACTCCATGTTTGTAGCACAAGAAGCAGGAAAGGTTGAGCGCAAGTTTGACGAAGGTGTCGAAGATTTTGCGTCAGGTGTGGATGATAGTGGAGAATAGGTAATGAATGGGACAGGATGGGGGAGAAGCGCTGTTGTTCCCTCGGTGTGAATGCTGTGTGGTGGGGATCTAGAGTGGTAGAGGTGACGGAATTGAGACAGCAGGAGTTTTTTTCAGCAGCGCTGAGTGCATGGAACATAAGTCATATGTTTTGCTTTTCTAATGTCTTGTGAGACCAATGCATGCGGACATTGCTGTTGGATTTTGTATGCTTCGTTTGCATCGCGATTGAGACGAACGGACGTTGGCGAGAACTATTGTAAGATGGTAGCAAAGGACTGCAGCCAATGCAGCCCGAAATTTCTCATTCATATGCAGTTTACTGGATTATCAGCTGTGTAGTAGACCTACGCGGTCGATGTGTCCTGCGCACTCCAGTTCAATGAATACAAACTCCGCCCAATGAATGCAAATCTATCCGGTAACACCTCGCTAATCAATCATGTCTCATGGCTGTTGTCAATGCGTCTGGTCTGGTGTACTTGCCATGCCGGCGCCCACACCTCTCAACAAAACGATAGTGTCTCCAGTCTTGACTTTCTGTCCCAGCTTGTCACCAAAATCCAAGAGTGAGCCTCCTTCGACGTGGAACACGCGTAGCTTATCCTCCTCACGAGGGGAGAGGTTGTTCACGTTGGACACGGACAGACTCTTGGCTGCAAGATCCAGGACTCTGCCGACCGAGTACTCGGTACTGTAGAAGAAGTTGCCCTTGGGGACTTTGGCTGTGACAGTATCCGAGCTCGCCTCCACGAAGAGATACACGCGCTTCTCCTGTGGAATCTTCTCTTCACCTTTGGCAGTGCGTTTCAGCGAGCTGACAGCAGCAAGATCCGCGGCAGCATTCTTCTTCGCTTTGCTTTCCGGCAGAGCGAAGTTTGCTTTCTTGCTCATACCCCATGCTTTCAGCCTATCCAATGCAGCGACTCGCTTCTCTTTCAGCGGTGAAGGAGGGTTCACGAGGCCCAGCGGGACGAGTTTGTCGCAGTTGTGCTCGCTCTCATATCGGTGTTTCAGACAGTAAGCTCGTCGGCATTTCTCGCAGTAGATTCCGGTCGTGAGGGCATGGTTGATTGTGGTTTTGCACGTCGGCTCGCAGCATTGTCGCTTGTAGGTATCGAGGTTGACATCTTTGAGCTTGTTCGGCGCGGGCGCGTTGCGGAAGGCCTCTAGGTTGCGGCGACCGAATGCACCCTTTTGGGCACAGGCATGGCCGTCTTCGGTGCGGTGGTCGAGGCAGAATGTTCTGAGTCATAAGTCAGCATGTGATACAAGGTGTTTCGAGGTTAGGAGGTCAGCGGACCTACCCGTTACAGCTTTCGCACTTGAATGGCAGAAAGTCGAGCTGTCTGCAGTGTTCGGCCTGGCACTGGGCTCCGATTGCAAAGAAGTCTGCAGACATGGCACGGGCTCTGGCGGCCTCGGTGACTATGAATGGTTCGTCGGCGTCGAACTTGCGTACCTTTCGCGTCTTGTTAATGTTTCCGGCGTCCATCGTGGCGGGGCTCGGCCGGCGGGGCCCGTCTTATACTTCTATCTCGCTTCTAGTTAGTGCAAGGCAGGAGCCGCTTGCGTATGCAATAGGCTGTCTGTACGATTGCTAAGCGAGCAGATGGCGACGAAGATTCTGGGCACTACGCGGCGAACTTTCTCAGCGGTCTGGAATTCGAACTGATAGTGTTTTCTGGGCGATGTCTACATGCTTGCTGTGCTGCCTATATGCTCGCCAGGACAATGTTTCGGCATGCGGTGCATCGTGAAAGGAGATGACAAAGGAAAGAGAGTCTGAATGGCTTTCATCGCTACATGGAGTTCCATTTCGAGTCCTTACAACGCTGATGAACAAAGCTGCATTGGATTGTGCACTCACTTGTCTGGGCGTAGAGCGTGCACGGACTCTTTGCTTAGTCAGACGGTCAGACTCCTGCCGTACCTCCCACAGTCGCACTCTCTCTCTCCACTTACCTTGATCTCATCAACTTAACTAATGATCGGCCCATCTACGCACTTTCACGGCGTTTACTCGACCGAACCTCTACGCGATGGACCACACCTAGCTTGCACACCATCCGCGCCCACGACTTTGCCGGACTTGCCACCATTGAAGATGGTCAGACTGCCGGAGTCCGGAAGGCGATGATGGCGTCAGCTGGATTGCTATGCCTTTGATCAGTGATGGCCGAGCACTTCGCGGTCCTCACTGTCTTGCGGCAGCCTTCTCTCAATCATTCTGGAGCAGACAGGTTCCTTGCCTTCAGCACATTCAACTCCGCTTGATAAACACTAAATTTCGCAACATGGTGTTGGCATGGCCCAGGAACACTGCGACCACGTATTCGCCCCTTGGAAGCACAGAAAAAGTCCAACAATCAGTCACGAGCGAGGAGCCTGAAACGCGTGGCGATCTTGCTTCCTGGGGCCGCACTCCAAGCACGTCTCGACGATCCAGAAGCTGGGAAGCCGTTCAGATTATCACCTGCATCCTTTGCATCGCTATACTTCTGGCAACTATAGGCCAGAATTTCCGACGTCCGTCGACGCGTCCCATCAAGTATCGCAAAGAGACTCTGACATGCGGCAACACAACTGATGAGGCAAAATCGCGAGGCTGCGTCTTCGATTTGCTGGCGAACAATTGGGTGGCCCCCCAATGCCTCGATCCATTTACCGAATCCGAATATCGAAGCTGGCTTTTCAGTCCGGAACGTGCACATGGATCTTTCCCGTTCTTCTATGATCCCGATGGCAAACATCGTGTTCCAGATGAGCATGCTCTTTCTCTCCACGCTGATGGACCGACGGAGCACGACAGACGCGTATACACCACTCGCGAGCAACATCTGAACCATTGCATCTTCGTCTTGAAACGACTCCATCGCGCTATGAGGGGACAAGTCGTACTCAATGATGAACATGGGGCATACGCGCATACCGAACATTGTGCAACGCAACTCTATCTCGATAACGTGAGCATATTGGACAAGCTTGTGGAGGAATGCTACATTGGGTATGCGAATTGTACGATAGACGTCCCAATTTGAGTCTTTGGGGCTTTCCCAGCGCTGATTGTGTCCTACACTCTTCTGATAACCAATAATGCTCTCGGCACTGGAATGAGCGTCTCACGTTGACAGCTGACGCTCGCTCTCCGACTCGCGCGGTTTGACAGCGGCGCCAAATAACGAGATTCTGTCAGAGACCAAGATTGAAAATACAATTTCTGTTATTCGATACACCTCAACTGCAATCAGGTAGCTAATCGCTCATTCGAACCTCTCGGAGTAAATGCCACGATCTCCACGAAGCACCAACTCCTGCCGCACCAGCTACAGCCATGGCCCACCTAAACTGGTCGTTGCTTGCGACATCTAAATATCTTGCCACCATGAAGGCAAATCCACAAAGCCCAGCGGCGAGTATTTGCGGCGCGGAAAGTGCTGCATTGTGCAAGCTCGTCAAAGTTCCTGCATCATGAGACTCTGTGACTTTTCTCCCAATCAGAGCGTATGGTATCCAGGTCGACAATGCCCGCGGGATGCCAACCAGGGCGAAGATCCAGACACCCTGTGTCTCAGTCACTGCGAACAGACTGACTGCCATTGCCAATGCAAACAGGATATGGCCTCCAGCCCAGATGATGACAAGCGTAGATAGAGACCCGATTTTGCCACCGAAGGTGCTGCGTCTAGATGATGTGCTCGCCCAGTGCGACGTGGCTGCCATGATCACAGCGGTTGTAAACATGACAATCGTGTGGGGCACCGAGTCGGCAGCTGCATGTTCTGCTTCATTTGCTGGCTGTGAAAGTCCATAAGCACGGCCGACTTTGTAAAGGCTGGCCAAGTAGCTACGCGCAAGTCAGCGATGAATGAAAAGAAGAGAGTCGTCCAACGAGCTGTGGCTCAACGATTACCCTGTCTGGTAGTATAATGCAGGAAACCACCCCAACCAAGAGAAAAACTGCACCTGCAAAGTGAGCTGAATGCTCGTCGGCAACGACCTCAAGCAATTGACGTTCCTCTGGATAGCATGCTTCAAAGAAGCCTCATACTGCGACGAGCTCGCAGCCCCATCAATTTTCTTCCTCGGGCTCCGGAAAGGACAGACCATTGTGATTGCGGAACACAACAGCAGAATCAGAGACACGACCAGCGTCAAATTCTGGAACTGCCAAATCGCAGACCAGGCTCCTGGACGATTCCCAAACTGAACCGAAGCCAGAAAATACCCACTGACAGTCCCAAAAGCCACCAAAACACCCTGACAAGCCGCAAACCTCGCCTGCGCTTCTTTAGAATAAATCTCATGCAATAACGTTCTGATACCACCTTGCAATGGTTGCACGGAAATACTCAAAGCCCAGACCCAGATTGTAGCATTGAGGATCAGCAATAGAGTTTCGTACTCTTGTCCCAAACCTAAGAATTTCTCGAGGAAAACTACGATGTTGGGAATCCAAGCTAATGCGGTCATGGAAGTTGCTGTTGCGATTGCTCCGCCGAGGATGAAGGGTTTGCGTTTGTTGCGTCCGGTTCGGCTTCCTTTTGGTTCGTAGGAATCGCTCAGTGCTCCCATGAGGGGTTGGACGATCATACCGCAGATTGGACCAGAGATCCAAAGGAAGGCTGAGACGGACATGGGAATGCCGATGTAGGTCAGGTAGGACTATGGACTTTCGGTCAGTATGTTTCTTCGGGTGAAAGCTCTATGTGTTCGACGAACTGTGCCTCGAGCGAAAATTGTGGACCAGACGAGCTGGAGTCTGATGTTGAGACAAGTCAGTGGTTTGGAAATTCGCCAAGGGGAGCAGAGGATTGTGAACTTACGCCCATAGTGTACTGCCCGCTGCTGCAAGCTGGATGAGATTACCACCGCCATCGTTGTCTTCAAGCGGCTCGGCTTCGAGATCGGTCTTTTCGAGCAGCGAGAAGTGCTGCTCTATGCTTTCCCTTGGGCTTGAGGTTGAAGGACGCGAAGACATTCTGGCACTGCTTTCGAGGAGAGTCACACACAGAAACGACGCGTCTCGTTCACACTCAGGATCTTGTTAGAGTACATCTGATAGCAGAACATCCGGCCGGTTCTCGGAGTTGTGAGCCATTGCGAAAGGACGGCCACGAAGCATGTGAGCCATCGATCCCGAACTTTGGTGGCTCCCGAAGGGACGACCAGGTTCCCCGTCGAAACCTTCTGCACGATTCTTGGCCTGGGGCATTCGCGGTCTGAACATGAGCTTTGCCTTCGGACTCCGTACTGTCACCGAGCTGCAGTAACGTCACTACTGCACGCTGAGCTAAGGGCTGAGTCGAAGTTCGCAAGTAAGCTGCAGTCCAACGTCAAAACTTTCACTCCGGAGTCCTTCCTTCGGTTCGGTTCCTGCAGCGTACGTGTGACCATTTACCGCAAATCGATTGCACTGATGATCTTTCGCAGCGACTGTAGATCAAGATGGTGATATGTAGAGAGGCTTGAACGATTTCCGAACAGTTCCATGACCACAGTAAAGCAGGTTAATCGAGACAATTGATCATCACCCTCATTCCGATCTCACCAAGAGAGACTAAGAAAACATCAACATCATCTCTGACACACAAAATGGAAAGAGTCATCTTCACAAACTGGTCCATGAACAACTTCTCCAGAATCCCGCGACAGAAGAGTGTTTCTAATCCAGTTGAAACACCATCAACTATCTCCGACTCGCTTCCAAGCAGGCAAATCATGCAACGATCATGCAACAACAACAAGGTCGGAAACGATTACGCCCTACAACAAGAATCTTTCCGAACGCAATTACAAGCTTTGGTATTCTGTTTGGCGCCTAGTGTGCTGGCAGTCGCATTATGGAGGCTACGATAGAGCTTCGCGGTTGCGTTGGAGACGGAGGTTGTGGTGTCCTTACACGGCCGACGCATTGGTCACGGAGCCACATGGACCGGTCCAGGGCCAAAATTCGTATTTACCAGATGGCCGGTAGGGCCTTGCAGAACTTTCGTGTTGAGGGCGGTTCCGGTTGACGAAGAGGTGGCAGAAAGGCAACATGTACAGTAGACTTTGCTGCGACTCACCGGGCGCTTGTTACGGATCATATTTACATTCATACGTTTATGGCCTTCGATTGCATCTTCATAACAAGACTTGCAACACCGAATGCACAAACCCTAGAGACAATTTACATTTTCTGTCTTAACCTTTGACATAGTCTATGCTGCGATCGATTGAGTTTCTGACACGCGACTCGCGACTCAAATGAATTGGTCCAAACCACATATCCTGTCTGCATAAACGTCATATCTTCATCACTGTATAGAAGATGTAGTCAATGAACGTCCTTCTTTATTGCTGCAGAAATGTCTCTTGCGGTAAATGCGCTTGTAGTATTTACAAGAGATATAAGGCGGATTGTCCAGACAGGATCAAAGATCACGCAAGTCTTGAGAACTCGCTAGATGTAAGTGGTGCATGCAGTACCGAGGTATGTCAGACCAGGAAAGAGAGAAAGGAAGGCAGAAGCTCGCAGCTGTCAAAGGATGTCGACGACCTCGAGCCCACTCTACAAATGTCAGTCAGTCAGTCTCGCTTTCACCACCAACATGCTGACAAAGGAAAGAACCGAAGAGTCTTTAAGTAAATTCAAATGATCTATCGCGAGTATCTGCATCAAACTCCTAAGGATGCACAAAAGTCAAGAACTCCAACACAAAAGAGAAAATCTATTTGTGGTTTTCGTCTGGATCATCCCCTCCTTCGTCCCGTGCGCATTGCCACCAGAATAACTCCTCATTTTCGTGAATCCTATGCTCTGGCGTGCATAACTTGTCGATACATGACTCCGGCGCCATGTGCTTGTGTCAAGCTGAATCGCTTACTCCTTGTTGGCAGCCTTAGGGGACCAGACATACTGAGGAGCGGCCTCAGCGGCGTCGCGCTTCTCAGCAGCCTTTGGAGACCAGACGTATTGTGGTGCAGCCTCAGCGGCGTCACGCTTCTCGGCAGCCTTAGGAGACCAGACGTATTGCGGCGCGGCCTCGGCAGCGTCACGCTTCTCGGCAGCCTTAGGAGACCAGACGTATTGTGGTGCAGCCTCAGCGGCGTCACGCTTCTCGGCAGCCTTAGGAGA